>VZQC01008131.1:1003516-1022295 GCA_009823505.1 Rhizomys pruinosus
TAAAAAATTGAAAAAACAAAAACCTGGAAGAAGAGTGGCAGCGGACGAGCTTTGGCAGAATACATGGATCTGGGCATGGGGTGGGCGGGTGGGGGGTAAGGGAAAGGGAAATAGCCTGATCTGAAATTCGAAATGATGTCATACAAATGCACAAACCATCGAATAAAATTAAATTACAAAAAAAAAAAAAAGACAATTTCTCTTTTCACTTCCTTCCATGATTGCGAGAAAGTCCCTTTTATTGTCTGGTATTCATCTGGTAAAAGGGAGAATCTGCTCTACCTAATACATAGGTGTCACAGACACAATGTGTGTGGTGTGTGTGTGTGACGCTGAGCACATACACCACACTACACACACCACACACACACACACACCGGACACAACATATATTAATATGATATATATATATATATTTGATACAAAAATTTCATGCAATGTATTTTCATGACATTCAGACCAGTTTTCCTTTTCCACATCATCATTGCTGAACCTCAGATCTCAGCAAATTAAGTGGGAATGTAATCTTCATTATAAAAATCTGTCTTTCTCAAAATTCTCCATGTGGAAGTTGACTGTTTTGAGCAGAGGTTCACTGTTTCAGTCAGTTCTTTGATTCTAAGAAAGACTGAGAAAGAGATGAAAAGCATGTTTGGCAGAATACATGAGCTCTGGTGGGGTGGGGGTATAAGGTGGGGGATAATCTTGTACAAAATATATAAAAAAATAAAAAAGCAAAAAAAAAATCTGTCCATTTATACCATTGGAAACTATGCAAAGTAGGAAATAAACTTTACAGAAAGTGTCCAATAGATAATCTCTGAAATACGGGGGGAAATGACATGGAAATTCTCCAGTAGCTCCAGGAGTGGGAGCTACATGAGTGAGATATCAGAACATTGCTACTGGATGCATTAATTTGTGGCTACTGCATAACAAATATTCTCTAAACTCATTGGCACATAAGAATACTCAGCTATTTTCATGGTGATGGATCCTTAGGCCACCTGCATTTGCTTTAGCTAAGCTGGCTACATTTGATTCTCAACTACAGGTTGGATCTAAGCTTCCTGCAAGTGTCTTTTTGCTCTTTGGGCTAATTAGGCATTTAGAGACATTTCAATTCTTGATGACTATAGAGACATCAGAAAAGCTAATATACAGAAGACACACATCTTTTTAGAGTACTTCTAGCAACATATCAGGAAAGCACACATTGGCCAAGACAAACCACTTAACAAACCTGACTTCAAGGGATAGATATATATATTTTCTGGATGATGAGACCATTGTAAGGATGTGACTATGCAATCCTACTAAAAAGGAAGCAAAGAGTTACAAAAAGTAATTCAATCCAATACAATAAATGAATATAAGTAAGGGAAATGAAAACTAGAGCCTAATTTGGTGTTGCATATGAGGCACAGGAATGAAAAGTAGGATAAGAATTATGACAAGAGTTAAAACATAATCCAAAGCTATAATATATATGCTATACATATATACATATATATATATATATATATATTTGATTTGCAAGAAGTTATGTTCAGAATACTTTGTTTTCTTAAGTGAAAAAAATCTGACTCCTTGTGAGGTAGCTCTGTTATATAAACATACCCTAACATATTTTAAATGAGGCGGCAAGAAAATAACGAATACCTGGTGACTTTAGTATAATTTCTGGGCCCTTCCTAGAATCATCTGTGAAGTGAGTCTTGGAAATAAGTAGATTAAATAGTGGTGTCTTTAAGAACATTCATGCAGATGCTGTTCTTTATGTATTTTTTTTTTTTTTGGTCTTTTTGAGACAGGGTCTCCCTTTAGTCCCAGCTGGCCTGGAGCTCACTATGTAAACCAGGCTGCCCTTGAACTCACAGAGATCCGCCTGCCTCTGCCTCCTGAGTACTGAGATTAAAGGCGTGCACCACCACACCTGGCCCATTATGTATTCTTTTTGTCATGATGAAATAAAACACAATATCATATATCAGCAAGTCTCCATGACATGGTTCAATCACATGTCTAAATGAGTGAACAAAATACTACTAGGTGCAGGTTTTCCAAGAGGTAAGGGACTAGAGATTGCCCCCCCCCCACAAACCACAGGTTATTTGGTATGATTATTTAGGTTAAGAAATGAGGGCTGGGGCTGGAGAAATGGCTCAGCGGTTAAGAGCACCGACTGCTCTTGCAGAGGACCCAGGTTTGATTCCCAGCACCCACATGGTGGGTGAAAAATGTCTTTAACTCCAGTTCCAGAGGAATCGGACGTCCTCTTCCAAACTCCACGGCATTGCACAACACGGGTACACCAACCTCCATGCAGACAGTACGCTCATACACATAGAAAAAATTAAAAAAAAAAGAAATAAGGGCTAATAAAGTTCTGAACCCAAGAAAGAAGGACATTTATAAAACACAAATGGTTGAAACCAAGATGAATCAGAAGTCAGTAAATTCCAGCACAAAAAGGCCTAGGGAGCTAGTCTTAGGGTAAACAAAACAAAACAAAACAAAACAAACAAACAAAAAAAAAACAACTGATTCTACCTCAGCCTCTATAGATTGCCTGTTTCTCTGCATCTTGAGATAGGACCCCATGACATCCCCCATCCACCTTGGAATGTCAAGTTGTTTTGTCATTACTCTGTTCTCATTAGACTACTATAATGTGCATAATTCATTAATACTACTTCCTTATCATGTCTAGAATGAATTAACTAGCAGCAGGTGTCTTGTCCTTCTAAAGTTTAGAATCATTTCCCTCTTCCCCAATGTTTTCCTGAGACAAGTCTAGAGATTGCATTGCAGATGTATCCCTTAGGACTGGGCACCTCATAGTTACTTATTCACTGCATTTTGGCCAGTTGTGATTTCTCCATCTGTTGTAAAAGCAAGCTTATTCAGTGAGTACTGAGATCTACACTTCTCTCCAAATATAAGAAACATGTATTTAGACTGCAGTAAGAAATTGAATTTGTCTAGGAGAGTGACAGTAGTAGATTCTCTAATCTGAAACATGTACAAAAGAGCACCATCAAATGGACTCAGTGCATTATATCTGGATGTATATTTATAAGCATATGTACGTACATGAAACAGTAATAAAGAAACTGACAAGAAAGTGTGAAAGAGTTGGAAGGGAAACATGGTATGAATTAATGGGAACTAGAATGGTTGGAAATAATTCAAATACCATTTTCCTCTATAAAAGTCTCAAAAATATTAAAAATAATATGATGAAGAGGCAAGATGGAGAAGAATGAGGCAAATAAGAGTCATTATCATTCACAGTACTTTCACAAAACAATATTCCTGAGTGTCTACAGTATATCAGTCATGAGGGTATGTATTTTATTCACATTGCTTCTAGTAAGCTCTTGACATACTTAATTTTTATTCTCATTTTACATTAAAGATGTTAAAATTCATTAAAATTCATCATGTGAAATGACTTGCCCAAATTCATGCCAGATAGTATCTTGCTACATTAAGCTCAGTTCTTGCAGAAAATATAGTTGACATCCTCTCTAAAGTCTGTGTTATACCATCACAGTATGTTATCTTCATATACAAGCAAAACACCTGAGGAAAACTTCAGGCAAGCAGTACATAGTAGATTAGCAGGGAATAATGAAAGGATGACATAGGGCAAATGTAGATATAAAGTGCAGTATATGGGACCTAGGAAAATGGCTGCTGTAGCAGAGGACACAGGTTCCATTTCCAGAACCAACAGGACAGCTAACCACCATCCATAACTTCAGTCCCAGGGGATCTGACTCCCTCTGCTGCCAGTCACAGTCACCAGGCACACATTTGGTACACTGACATACATTCAGGATGAATACTCATACACATAAAATAAAAATAACTATTTTGGGAGTCTTTTTGAGACAGGGTCTCCCTTTTAGTCCCAGCTGGCCTGCAGCTCGCTCTATAGGCCAAGCTGGCCTTGAACTCACAGAGATCCACCTGCCTCTGCTTCCCAAGTGCTGGGATTAAAGGTGTGTGCCACCACGCTTGGCAAAGTAAATATTTTTTAAAAAATCTAACAGCAGCATGTGAAAGAAACTGGTAGAGATGTAGCACAAAAAGCAAAAGAAAAGCTTCAAAATTATAGGTCTTCTGTTCCAACTTAAAACCAGTTCTTGGGGGCTGGAGAGATGACTCAGGGGTTAAAAGCGCTGACTGCCTTTACAGAGGACCCGGGTTTGATTCGCAGCACCCACATGGTGGCTAAGAACCGTCTTTAACTCCAGTTCCAAAGGAATATGATGCCCTCTTCTGACCTCCGCAGCATTGCACTACTTGGATGCACCAACCTACATGCAGACAGTACACTCATACACATAAAAAAAATAAATAAATAAAAATAAAAACCAGTTCTTTAGCAGAGATTGTACTGGAGAACTGGAGAAAATATATAGAGATCTAAACCTACATTCTCAGTATCATTGGCTGGCTAGCCAACCCTATATTTACAGCATCTCTGTCAAAGGCTCTCTTTCCAAAGCCCTTTATGTAGATATCAGTACAACTGTCTTTTCTGGCCTTTCAAATGAGTGAGTACCTAGTGTAAATATTAAACTGGAGAGAAATGGCATTATGTGAACTCTGTATTTGTTCTTCTACTGGCCCACTGAACATTCATATTTGCAGAAGAAGCTGTTTACAAGTGCTTACTCTGATCCTATCAGCAAAGTGCATTAGATGACTAATATTTTTGTTAGGAAGCCACCATATTGGGGCTTCTTCAAAAGGCACATTCACATCTCCAAGAAAGTTAGAATGCCTTTTTATATTACTATTTGGGAGAAAAGGAAAGGCCACCATAATACTGAAAGATAGAATTTATGGGAAAATTTTCTGTGAACTAATCTGGTATTGACTAGTAATTTTTTAATTATAGGAATTAGCTAGGAAAATAAATTTATTGTTTACTGGCACATCTAAGTGGTCCAAGTCAGGACTATCAATTGATTGCAGTGAGTAATCTGCTCATTGAAATTTGGATTCCTTCAAATTTAAAAGCATTTTGATATTTGTCTAAATCCATTGGCTAATATTAGTTAACTCTTACCTACAATATTATGGACTTTTAAAGACTAAAATACTGGTCATAAAACATATCTAAAAGGTCATTCTTTTCTGTGGCTTTTCAACCCTGTTATAGTGAAAAGTAAACCACAGACAATGCATGAAACATTGGATTTGTCAGTAATTCAATAAAACTTTATCAGTCAAAAAACAGCAGTGAACCAATTTTTGTTGACACTAATCTAAACAGAAGTTCTCTGTTCAGAAATCTTAATCCGTGGGCAGGGGAGGCAGGAAATCTAGAGTTCATAAACGATGATGATTTATCTTAGTAGCTGAAATTCATTAAAATAAAACACCATTTTCCACAAAGTCTGAAACAGAGAGAAACATCTTACCTCCTTCTCACCTATCCCTCACCCTGGTTATCCAGAAAAATCTCCATTGATATATATTTCTGTCATTCTGCTAGAGAAAATATTTCTGGTTCATATTTTATTTAATGTAATCTCCTTTTGGTATCTTCATATTTGAATTAACAGTTAAACATACATTTATCAATAATAGGTTATGTTTAGGATTTTAATAATTCTCAGCCTGATCCTGGCTAATGAAAGTAAAATGATGTATTTAGAGCTAATGAGCCAATTAGTGTTCCAAAAGACACTGAGTCTATTATCCATCCTTTTATTATGAAGATAAACTGATTGTAGATATACAGTGACATGATGAGCAGAATCTGCTTTACTCAAAGACAGCACACATACTAAAAAGATGGACTGAGTTGTAGGTTGGACTTGAAGAGTGAAAGTGCACGTTGTGGGTCACAGTATCCAATCATAGAAAGAGCTTGTCGTTCTTCACTCCTAACCTTAAAAAAGAAAAGGCTTGACAGATACTTATTTTTTGAAAAGAAAACAAAATTATAAGTGGGGTAATATGATCAAGCCACATTTTATACATGTGTAAAAAATCATAATAATGTCCATTATTTAGGGAGTTAGAGAGGTGGCTCACAAGTTAAGAGCCCTTACTTTTTCTTGCAGAGGATGTGAGAGCATTTATCAGTATCCACATGGTGGTGGTCCACAATTGCCTGTCATTCTAGTTCCAAGAAATCTGATGTCCTCTTCTGATCTCCACAGGCACCAGACAGACATGCACATGGCACACTTACATGCAGGCAAAACACTCATACTTACAAAAATAAGTGTTAAATATTTTGAAAATACATAAATGAGCAGAGTTTAACAGAAGTCTAACAAATTTGGAAGATTTACCTCATCCATCTTTAAAAGTTACCATAAGTATCTAAAACTTACAACAGTACAATATTGATGGGTAAAATCATAGGTATATTGATCAATGAGAGTGACATGAACAGAAGTAGATAATATAAATGTATACAGATTTCTCATAGAAGTATAATGGAAATTCAATGAAGAAAGATAATCATTTCAATCAAATGTGCTGAAACTTTTGGGAACCCACTGTGTTTAAAAATCAAATTAATAAATCAGAACATTGTCCTGGTACTTCAAAGAAAAAAAAATATACTTTCCCATACACCTAAATGGAAATTCCACAATTATAAATGGTTTGGAGAAAAGTCTGTTGCCTTGAGTTTAATAATAAGTTTAAAGTACAACGCCAAAATCATTAACCATGACAAAATTAAAAATTGAGTTTTATTTTAAACATTTTTCTATGAAAGACACTTCATAGAGAATTAACAGATAAGCCACCACAGACTGACATTAAAATTGCAAATCATATAACTATTAAACAATTTAAAGCTTCAGAATAAAAAGTAATCAAAATTTAAAATAAGGAAAAGATCCAAACTAAGTACTTATCGAAATATATTGCTAGTTCTCTTAGTTTCTTTTTTTTTGTTGTCATAAAATACCCAGAAAAGAAACAAGTTATGGGAGAAAGGGGTTCACAGTTCCAGACTATATTCCATCATTGTGGGGAAATCAAGGAAACAAGAACTTGAAGGTGATCAGAGTGCATCCACCATCAATAGAAGAAAGTAAAGAATTATGCATACATTCTAGGGTTCAGTTCACTTTCTCTACTCATACAGTTCAAAAACTTGTGTTTAAGGAATTGTACTACCACAATGTGTGGGCATTCCCATACCTGAGTAAATCTAATCAAGATAAACCCCTACACATAAGATTACAGGCCAAGCTGATCTAGGCAGTTATTCCCAAAACCTTTCTTCCCAGGTGATTCTACATTGTATCAAGCAGACAATTAAAAGTAACCAGCACTGGGGCTGGAGAGATGGCCTAGTGGTAAAGAACGCCGACTGCTCTTGCAGAGGACCTGGGTTCGATCCCCAGCACCCACATGGCGGCTGAGAACCGTCTTTAACTCCAGTTCCAGGGGAATCTGACATCCTCTTCTGACCTCCGCTGCATTGTACGACACGGGTGCACAAGCCTACATGCAGACGGTAGTACATTCATACACATTAAAATATATCAATACAGGAGCTCTGACATCAGCAATGGATTATTCTACCAGGGAGATGTTGGCCAGGGGATCCAAGGCCCCACAAAAGGTAAAGACTCCTTGCCTCTAAACTGGGATACCTGCAAGAAGAGAGGCAATAAGGCCCTGCTGCCGAAGACCTGACGTTAACTTGGGAAAGATGTATTGAGACCACACATGCAAGTGTACAGATGGCCTCTGGAACACCAGAGAGTGTTACCAAAGGCCACTAAAGCAATGAAGCAAAATACGGGTCTCCTTGAGTCAAGCAAGACTCCACCGTCAGCACCAGCTACACCTCACCTGCCTGGAAATACTGTGCAGCAGAGGCAGCCATTTGCCTGTATATCCCAAATCTAATTGGCTATTGGCTCTCTCCTCGGAGGAATAACCCATGGCTGATGCCACAAGCTTACATCCTCCACAGGTTAGGAGATGTTATAAGCCACAGTAAGACCCTGTCAGATTTAACAGGAAGAAATGTAATTTATGGATCAACATATCATCTAAACATATGTGTCTATACCAAAGTAACCTACCATAACTATTAGTGCTGTTTAAATACCTATATATCTAATTGCTTGTGCTTCATTAGTAGGATCGAAAGGTTATTCCTGGACAAACTGTCAGCCCATGAAAGGAAACAGCCAGAATTGACCAGAGACCAAGACAACAGCTCCAGAGAGAGTGGACTGTTTTGCTTCTCATCCACCTGGGCCCCTTTTCTAAGCCTAGGGAACAATCTGTGGAAGAGGGGGCATGGTAGAATGTAAGGGCTGTGATAAGGGTGAATGGTGAAACTACAGCAATGTAGTCTGAACACTCATTTGATCAATTTGAATGAACATACCACCCCTCACCCCCCACTGGAAGGTGGGGCTGTGGGGGTTTGGGCACAACAGCCTGCAAATTGGTTTTACATCATGGATGCTTGTACTCATGGATTATCACTTATAGCTAAAAAATGGAAAAAAAAACTGAAAGATGCAGGACAGATATGGCAGAGCACATGATCTGGGATGGGGTGGGGGTGGGGGGGAAGGGATAGGGAAATATGCCTGAACTGAATCGGAAAATGATGTATGAAATGCACAAAGCATCAATAAAAAAATGTTAAAAAATAAAATATAAAAAATAAATAAATAAATAAATTTTTTAAAGTAACCAGCACAATAGCATATTAGTGCATTCAAAGATCATTTACATAAGATTCATTTAGAGAAAAATTAAATTAAAACATTAATATACCCATATATGCCTATCATAATTGCTGAAATAGATATATACGCCCAACAAATATGACAGTAGTAAATAACGATAAGGATGGAGGGATGTAAAATAATCCAGCAACTTCGGAAAACAGTATGATCAATTACAAAATTTTCTTACTATGCCACTCAGAAATTATATCCCTTTATATTGATATAATTGATTCAAAAATGCATAACAAAACACCTGCATATGATAAACACACACACACACACACACACACACACACACACAGACACACACTGGAAGTAACTAAGATGTCATTCAATATGAGTAATCTGTGCTCATCTCCAAAAATGAATAGCATTTAGTGTTGAAAAAGAGTACACTATAAATACATACAACAGTATGGATGACTTTGAAATGCATATTGCAATGTAAAACAATTCTTCAAAGGCTATATCTTTTATGGTTTCATTTTTATTACATTCTAGAAAAAGAATAGGTATACACATGGAAAACAAATCAGTGGTTTCAAGAAATTTACCAGGGGAGCAGTCTGAATAAGAAAAGTAGAGGACATTTTTAGAGTGGCGAGATTCCATATTTTGCAGTAAAAATACGTGACAGGACTTGATAAAACTCATGGACTCTTATAGCATAAAGAGTGATTGCTAATGTATACAAATTAAGGAAAATTCATTTGGGAAACCTGGGGCTCAAGGATGGAATGTAAACCATGGCAAAATCTTCCTGCATCAGGAACCTCACTGTTGAGCATGAGAGCCAAATTTTCAAAGCTTTGTACCTTTGGAAGTGAATGGGGTGTGTAAAAGTAAGTGTGAAAGTATCTTTGATACTTTCAGTCAAGTTACAAAGCTGTTTTCTATGTATGGATGGATTAATAAATCTAAAAGTTTTGGATATGGATACAGGTGCAGCAGTGTTTTGACTATTTGAGATATAGGCTACAGATAAGGGAGAGGAGGATGCTTAAAGGACTCATGTGGTGATGAACAGGAATCAGTAGTGTTGGGATGGAGAGATGGCTCAAGTTTTATGAGCACTTGCTGCTCTTGCAGAGTATCTTGGTTTGGTTCTTAAGTACCTACATGGTGGCAAACTACTATCTGAGACCCCAGTTCCAGGGGTTCTGACGCCCATTTCTGGTGTCTGTGGGCATTGCACATGTGGTATACCTACATGTATGCAGGTAAAACACACAAATAAATAAACAAACAAATAAATGATTACTAAGTAAGTAAATAAAAAATAAAATTACAAAAACAATCAGTGGTGTCCAAGATAACACATTAAAATATAAGATGAACATGAGAATAGAAAAGAGATGGGTGTATATATATATAAGTTAATGTACACCCATGTATTTCTTATTCTTATTGGTTGAACCATCCTGAAAACTATCTAAATAGAGTAGAGACAAGAAGTTCAACCAAGGTCTTAGTTTCCAATGTCAGTTCCTAATAAAAAGAGGCTATGTGCCTTGGAGAAATGACTGATTCAAGAGATGGATTTGGAAATATACACAATGAACCTGGTACATCACACAACGCCAGAAACCAAGGAAATACTCACATTTGGAAACACATTGAAAGTACTACATCTGGGGGACACAACCAACTGACAGATTTTACAATGGCTGCCGCCGAAACAAATTTAGCCATAAAATAAATGCAATAGTATTTTTATTTGTAAACTGAAGTATCAAATGAATAACCATAAGTTCATTTATATATATATTATATATATTATCATATAATTATATATAAAATTTGTATATATAAGCATTTTATATATATATATATTATATATATTATTATATATATATATGAGCTAAACAATTGGATACTATATGATGGAGACTAGATAAATATCCCGAGACAGAATTTAAACAATTAATCTACACACCCCTCCAAGGATGTGGAGCATAAGACTCCTTATTTCTTAAATGTGGAGATGCACATAAAAATACCAAAAAAAAAAAAAAAAAAAAAAACCTTCCTTCAAAAGAATAGCATGGAAAAAAAAGAACAGAATTTTTTTTGGTCTTTTTGAGACAGGGTCTCCCTATAGCCCCAGCTATCCTGGAACTCACAATGTAGACCAGGCTGGCCTTGAAATAACAGAGAGTAATTTTAAAGTGCAGGGATCTGACAAACCATAACTAATCCAGATTAATATGTACAACATTAAGTCCTATAGATAGTATGCCACCTTGCTATGAACTAATAAGAATTGTCCTTCAGTGCTGAGCTCTTTCTCCACTAAAACTGTACCCACAATATCTGAGAAGATATTCTGACTCACAGTAGATGAATGTAGTGCCAGGCACTGGGAATTAAGATGTGGGTTTAAAAAGATTTTGTTTGAAAAGTGGTGGTTTCTAGACATTATGAATCAATTTTGAATACTTTTAAAAAATTTTATGTGTATGAGTATATTGTGTGCATGTATGTAAGTGTACCTGTGTCATGAAATGCACACTGAAGTCAGATGAGAGGTCGGATTACCCCAGATCCGGAGTTAAGGATGGTTGATAGCTGCCAGTGGGTGCTGGGAATCAAACCTGGGTCTTCTACAAGAGTAATCATTGCTCTTAACCACTGAACCACTTCAGGACTCATTTTTAGATGTCTTCTGTAAAACATGGTGGCTATTGTTAATAATAATGTATTTTATCTTCAAAACTGCTGAAAGAGTAGATTTTAAATGTTTTCATCACAAACTAAGTGTGTGCAGTGATGGATGGGTTAATTAGCTAGAATGGATAAACACACTAATACATCACTTTGTAGCTCATAAAGATATACAATTATTAACAATATGTTAGTTAGCTTCTCTATAAAGAATGTCTTCTTCACCCACACAAGGATCAGGAAACATTGTGGAAGAGGGGACAGAAAGATTGTAAGAGCCAGGGAAGTGATGCAAGTCCAAATGGAATTGAAGCCTACAAGCTTGGTATCAGTATGCACAAGACCCATGCAAGCTCAGATGCACAGAATCCCAGCACAGAACTGCAGAAGTATAGACTAACTTTGGCTGAGGAAATATTAACAGCAGATGGTGGTCAGATGATGAAGACCTGGCCTTCATTAGAAAAGAGTCTACAGATAGGGTGATTAGAGCTCATGGGAGGAGCTGGCACTGAGAAGTGAGAGGAGAGAATAATTTGGGACAATGGATTCTAGCACAAATGACAGAAGGTGTGAACTCATGGGGGGGGTGGCACTGAGGGAGGGTGCCAAGGGAGAAGCGGGTATAATGGTGATTACGACTGAAAATTATGTGTAAAACACATAAACAATTTAATAAAAATGAATGTCTTTTAGGTAAAGAATGTATGTAATCTTTCCATGACAGAGGATGAGGTAGAAAGATGGTAAGTTTAAGACCAGCCTCTGCTAACTAATGAGATCCTGTCTTAAAAACAAAATAGAAGATAGCCTTAAGGAAAGCATAACGACTATGTACTATATGATATCTTGGATTGAGACAATGAATAGAAAAATGATATTACAAAAATTGTGTATGGATTTTAGTTAACAAAATTATATTAATTTCCAAGATCATTGGTTATGAACACTATGTTAGAACCACTATTTCAAAAAGTACAATTTTCCATGATTTTCTAGGTATTGAATCCAGTGGCTTGGGTCTGATAGGCAAGTGACATATATTTGTATATGATCTTACCCCTTGACAAATGTAAAATGGTAAAGTTAGCCCTAGAGAAGAACATAGAGAAACTTTAACATCTTTCAACATTTTAAATTTTTATTGAATGTGCATTTCATACAATAAACCTTAATCATATTTAGAAGCCATATATTATCTGTATCCCCCACATAGTCCCTTCACCAGATTTCATGCATTCTGTCATATATGTTAAGGCCAATCAAATCTAATTTGTCTCCTCTGATGTCCCTAGGTGTGACTTCTTGTTTGGAGCCTGGCCAACTCTTCTAAACTTATCAGATGTCACTTATCAGATGTCAATAGCTCCTCAGTTAAGACTGAGACCTCTTACCCATTTCTCTACTTCTGTGCTAGGTTTTTGTCTGGTTTAAGTTTGCATGTGTTTTGTGCCTGCTGTCATCAATGCTGTAAATTTGTAGGAACAACTTCCCAGCTGCCTGAAAAACCCTGTTTCCTTCTGGTCATCCACCACCCCTGGCTTTTACAATCCTTCCACTCCCTTTTCCACGAAGGTCTTTGAGGCCTGGGTAAACAGAAATTTAGTACTGGTGTCCTATCCAGAAACACACACTCTGCATCTTTATTCTCTAAATTTTGGCCAGTTGTTGTTTTGTATATCCATTTTAATCTGTCTAAACTACTCTAAAGTTGAAAGGTTACTAATTTAGCCTTGCAAACATCAATCGTTATTCCAAAATATATATCCCTAGCACAATTTCACAAAGTCTCAACTAGCATTACACCATGGAAAGCCATTACACTGTAGGTTTTAGTTTGTGAAGACAGTATTCCTGGGTAAGCCATTAAGCATTGCTTCTTTCTTGTTTAACACAAGAGGAGGGTGTTTTGACACTAAGGAGAAAGGCAGGTTACTATGGAGCTGCTATGCCCAAGGCAGAGATAAGTAGGTTACCTCACCAGAGAGTACCAGTCCTTAAGGTCCAAGTTCTGTGTTTACAAAACCTTACAGACTAAAAACAGAAAACAAAAAGGCATATTGGAGCATGTCCAGATTGCATGTGGAGAGAAGGGTCTGCTGGCTTCTGACAACTCTTACCTTGAGGGCCTCAGCATGGTGTCATAGTACTTCTTGTAGTAGCACTCTCTCAAACAAGTTCACAACATCTTAAATTAAAAGCCTTCTTTCCCTGGTGATTTATTGCTTCAGATTCTCACAAGTAGTTGTGGAATCTCAGTAACACTTGACTTTATTTTGTCACAAGTTGAAAGAAGACTGAGAAGAAATGGTTAGGGAGTAGATGACTTTAAAAAGGAATATAAATTCACATGCTTTGACTCACAGACACATGTTCCAACATATATCTGGGTTCAGCTTAGCATGGGTGACAATCTCTCTTAGCCAAATCAACATGCTTGTGAAAACATCCAGGGGTAAAAGTGAGGGAATCAAATTTTATCAGGCAAGAGCTGTTTTCTCCCTTGGTTTAATATCACTTTGGATCTGTTGTATGTCCTGGATCTTCAGTGTGCTGTGATTCTTCAACATGAATTATAAATATGTATTTCATCCCCTACTTTATTAATTGGTTAGATATAAATATATAACTAATTTAAAACACAAAGACTTCTCTTTAATGATTTGCCTCTGTGACTCATTTTCCTTATATCGATAATTTTTCTATGTTAATTATACCTTCCTTATCCTTCTGTTGTTTTGCTTAAGTGCTTTACAATCAGAGCTTGACAAAAAAAGAAATAGCAAATCAAATAGTTATCACTCTTAAATGAGCATCATAATTGTTTGGATAGGTAATACAAAATGCTATTTTCAAGCCAGTGAAGTAGCTCATCAGGGAAAAATACTTAATCCCCAAAAACCCGATGACCTGAACCCTAAAGTCCTGGTGCTCATGTAAAGGTGGAAGAAATAAACAGACTTTTCAAGGTAATCCTCTGACCTTCATACACCATCAGCTGAATGCACATCCACACAATTTCTAAGCCATACCACACAACTCGGAACTTGTGTTTCTTAATGTGGATTCTAGAAATAAGCATGTTTAAGCAATAATAATATTCTATATTTAACTAAATAAAATAATAACCCAAGTAATTATGAAAATTGGGATGATAAACTAGTTGTAAAATCATTCATCAAGTTTACATACAAACTAAAGATTAGCAGTTGGGACCGAACAACCATATTGAATGGTTCCATATTGTTATACATTGCTAACAATCTCTGTACCATTTTGACAGAGAAGGCATAGTTAAGAAATGAACATTATATCCTTTTGATTTGTGTCCATAATTTTATGGCATAGAGGTTAGCCAAGCTTACGTTTTTTGTATAATCAATATCAGGAATACATTTCTGTAGGAAGCTTTCTTTTTATGCCGAACAGGGACCATGCGGCCCTGCTAAAGGGAATGGGAACACAGTGTCCGCTTTTCGAACACAGTGGGGAGCTGACCCCCTCAGCACAAAGGCCAGCTGGCTATTTCCCTTAGCCCAGCCTGAGTGGTACTTCCAACTCAGGCCCTTAGCCTGGACCCACGAGACATGTGCTCCACTCTTGGCCATGTCTTCCCACCTGCCCAGAGACTGCTGAATCCTGGACAGGAATTTCAGGCTGATGGCTGTTGGCCTCCTATCAGCCAATGTCCACCCACAACACCAGCTACCCAGATTGCTGGTCCGCAAGGGGAACCTTTTTCCTACCCACTGGCCACCCGAACAAAATGCAGGCCTACCTTACCCTGTATGCGCGTGCAATAATTAATAAAAATAATGGCCTGGAATTCCGTGATGATGTTACTATGAAATTGAAATTTACTCCTTGCTACAGCTTGCTTTTATAAACCAAATTACGTCAGTTCCCAGAGCCAATCATAAGTCCCCAACTCCGCACCACTGCACACCATTGCCCCACCCAACATCATGCACCTAGGCCACGTTGCTTGCTCCTCCTTGGGGCTGGGTAAGACCCTCCGCCACATGGTGCCTGCAATTTAAACTGGATTTTCCCACACATTTCCCTTTGCTTCAAATCAGCCATCTTCCAAGTAATCTGATTTCAATCACTAGAAATCACTGGAGAGTTTCATCTCCTCACCTATGTCTTCCAGGTAACATGGAATAAGTAACAAAATTTAAATACTAATTCATAATCCATCAAATAAATAAAAAGATTCACAGAAAAACACCTGGGATTTTCCAAAGTAGAATGATTCAAATTCTGAAATGCTAAATCATCAGGAAAAAAGGCCATAATGTTTGGATCCCTGAAATTCTTCCACGTCCGTCCAGATGAGCTTTCAGAAAAATGGTTTTTACACTCTACAATCATCTCTCAGTGTAACATTCAAGTAGACGTTCAAATTTCGTTTTCTGAGATATACTATGAACAATGTCCTGGGGTCCCAAAGCACTTCAGTGTTGGCATTCTCTGTTAGCCTGTTGGGTGATATTAAATGGATCTCTTTCCTTCTTTGAACAGTAGTTTGCACATTCACAAATGAAAAAATATGATGAATATGCATTTATGAAGAACGGCATGTTTCTTTTTATTTCACATAATTCTAGATTTCCTACGCCGTAGTTATTTTGAAGAATCAAAAACCACTCCAAGAGTTAATCTGTACAATAAAATTCAGCCACCATCGAACATCAGCTTTTTTCCCTAGTTCACCTCCCATTAGATTCAGAATTTTTATCAGTAAACTGCCCACCCATAAGAAAAGCCATCATAGAAAAGCTGTATTAACACCGTTGTTAAAATTAAACGTGTTTGCTTGTCAAAAATCCGTGATTTTGAAGATAATTGACATCCATAGAACTCGAATTTTTCACACTCTAAACCTAACCATCCCCTATAAAACATTAGGACGACATCGTCACATCTATATTGTGTGTGTGTGTTTGCGTGTGTGTGTGTGTGTGTGTGTGTGTGTGTGTGTGTGTGCATGCGTGGCTTAATTTATTTAATATGATTATCTTCAATTGTCTTCATTTTCCTATTAATGACATAACTTCACTCTTTATAACTGAAAAAAAAAAACTCTGCTATGTACGTGTACATTTTCTTTACACTTCCCTCTCTATTTAGACACCTGGATTGGTTCAATAACTAAGCTTTTTGAAGATGCTTGCAAAAAAACATGGATATGCAAGTATCTTGTAATAATTTACTTGGAGTCCTTTGGTAAATTCCCAGGAATGGAAGAACAGGATCAGATGATAGAACTATTTTTATTATTTTTAGGAAATGCTATACTAATTTCCTCAGTTGCTAGACTAACTTACATGTTCATCCGCACTGTATAAACAGTTCAACTGAGCCCTGTTTATATGCTTTTCTGTGCTTAATATCTAAGATTCCCAAGAGTATATGTTGACTTTTTGGAACTTTTTTCTTCCTGTGCCTTGTATATTTGCTCTGGTTCCTACCTCTCAGAATCCACAAGATGCTTTGCTGTTTTCCAACAGGTCTATATGAATTTTAGACCTCTATTGTGCTTATTCTGGCAAATCGCCCCCCCCCCCAGTACACAAGACTCCGTTCTGAAAATCTAGAATGGCCTCAAGTGAAGAGAATTTCACTGGAGGTATACACACACACATACACACACACACACACACACATAGACACACACATATGTGAATATGCATTTATGAAGAATGGTATGTCCCTTTTTATTTCATGTAATTCTAGACTTCCTACAACACTATTCTATTGTAAAGAATCAAAAACGGCCTTAAGAGTTATTCTGTAGAATAAAATTCAGCTGTCATCAAACATCAGCTTTTTTCCCTAGTTCACCTCCCATTAGATCCAGAATTTTTATCAGTAAACTGACCATCCATAAGAATATATATATATATATATATATATATATATATATATATATATATGTGTGTGTGTGTGTGTGTAATGTATGTGTGTTTCTGTGCATGTGTCTGCTACACATATGCAGCTATACATATATTTTTATTTTTTTTATTTTCAGTGTATGTGTATATTGCCTACATGTATGTGCAACCTGTGTGTGCAATGCCCATGAGTTACTGACAGTTGTTAGCCACCATGTGGGCACTGGGAACCAAGCCTAAGTCCTCTACAAGAACAGTCAGTGTTCTTAAATACTGAGCCATCTTTCCAGCCCTTACACACACACACACACACACACACATGCACACACACATTTATATATGATGAAGTTTTACCATACACAGTGATAATGACATGGTGATAATGCTTCCACAAGAGCCATAGACTATCTAATATAAACCCCAGTGCCAGGCAAGAGAAATCTCCCTTTAGGTTGTTGGGCAGGGGTTTTCATGGTACTCCCAAACAATATTAGCTATTGCCATTGCCCTTGATTTCCTCCCAAAACATGAAGGAAAGACCCCATTGCTGAACAAATCACACACTCTGGACAAAAGTCTGAGAAATTTACTTGGACATGACCTGGATGTCTCCTACCTGAGGACTAGCTTTTACAGTATCAGTATCAGAAGGTGCTGTGCGAGATGGGAAGAAAGAAAAATAATCAGTAGTCTCATACAGCTTTATAGCCTGTAAACCACAGCAATGATGACCCCAGAAAAATATCCTTAACAGTGATTTTAGTGGCACTTTTATCTTGGGAGTAACAGAAATCTTTCTAAATGGACTTAGGAACTGCTCAGTAGGAGGTAATCCATTCCTGGTACTGTAAACCCAGCTAAATAGCCATGGCTGGAGAAGTCACAGACCTAGAAGATAGCCTACTACTGCCACATTCCTAAATCAACAAATGATTTCTTACTATTTTCTAAATACTTACCTTTATACTCCCAGACAAGTGTAGCTCTCACCACTCATCAAAGAACCTTCTTTTTGTAACAGATAGAGACTACTACAAAGTTCCATAAATAATCAAAATGCAAAGACTAAGTGGCCATATGGTGCCTTGCCACAATTGGTACATCTACAACGTAACCTCTACACTTACCCTCAAGGAACATCAGAAAGGGGGAACACAATGATTGTAAAAGCCAGAGTGCTTTTACACCTGTTGCAAAATACTGTCTTCTAAACATGACAGGGATGAAATTTCAAGAATATGTTCAGCCAAATACAACTTGTATAATGACCACACTAGTCATCATGTCAACATGAATTGGTAAATTACAGAAGTACCCATTACTAAAATGAAGAACCTATCAATGCCTGCTGAAAGAAAGAGAACCAGTATTTTCAGTGGACAAGTCTCCTGATAAGTTATCCAATCCCACGTGATCAGCT
Organism: Rhizomys pruinosus; assembly: GCA_009823505.1. Taxonomy (NCBI): domain Eukaryota; kingdom Metazoa; phylum Chordata; class Mammalia; order Rodentia; family Spalacidae; genus Rhizomys; species Rhizomys pruinosus. The sequence continues at coordinate 1,022,245 of VZQC01008131.1, forward strand.
ATAAATACATGTATATATAAGCACCACTAAACAGACTCAGTAGGATATATA
>VZQC01008131.1:1024395-1048821 GCA_009823505.1 Rhizomys pruinosus
AAAAAAAAAAAAAAAAGAAGCGATCCATGTGGATATCTAAGGGGAAGAGCCTACAAGACAAATAATACAACAATATAAAGACCTGAAACAAAGGTGTTGTTTGATGTGTTCAAAGAACAACAAGGGAGCCAGTGTGGTTGAAGTGGTATGAACTAGGGATTGGATAAGGTCAAAGGCCCAATCACAGCTTATTTGTCGGGACACTGCATTTTAGTATGAATGATACAAGATATCAACTAGAAGGTTTTGATAGGAGATCTACATTTTTATAAGAACGTAAATAAAAATGATTTAAAAGAAAGGAAGATAAAATGAGACCAGGGTTCAGAAGGCTTGACTTCATTCCATGTGAGAGATAATGGTGGCTGAAACTGCCGAATACCAGAATCCTTTAGCCTGCCTTTGTTGATCTTACTGCTCAATTTTGCAGATGTCTACATTTCAATTCATTATAGTTCCATGCACTTGGAAAATACCCTTCAGCCACATTCTAGACACTTCAGGATTGGTGAAATGCAGTGAGATTCTGCCATGAAACTAGAACCACTGGATTTGTAATAATCCAGAGACTACTGCATCATACATCATATGTATGTTCACAGAGACTCAAGAAGCTACCTTCATTCCAGCAAAACTAAGTGTCATTCTCTTAAATATTCCTGACTAAAGAATTTATAAAGTAATAATATTGTCTTGACAGTTTATTATATGGTAAACAGGTGTATAGCTTACTACATGGACAATTTACTATAAGCTTTTAAACAAAACTAGGGAAAGATTCAGTTTTTATTCAAACATGAGAGCTTCTACATGTATCAATATGACCAGGATATAGTACCCAATTCTTCAGCAAATGATTGATTTAGTAATCCTCTGAGAAAATATTTTGTACATGTGCTAAACATTAAGATATACCCAATATTTTTAAGATCGTGGCATGATACCATCTACAAAGTTCATGATTAAGAACTGTAAAATCAAGATTTCCAGTTTTCTGTCTTAGTAAGTTTAGAATTTTGTGTCTGTCCACATTTATAGTAAATATAGCTAATGTTTTAATGTTATAATATGTATATAGGTCCTTGAAGTATAAATATTTAACTATATGCAGCCACCCATGGTGCATGGGCCACAGGTTGAACAGCTTAAGAAAATTATCCTTAATAATATAGGTGAGCTCAATCAGTTCAGGGACATAAAAATAAAATTGAGTTTTCCAGTAGAAGAAGAAATTTTCCTCCATATTGTAACATCAGCTCCTGCATGAGTTTTGTGCCTGTCAGCCTGCCCTGCAGATTTCAGATATGCTAACACCCACTGTCAAAATGAACCAATTCCTTAGAATATATATATATATATATATATATATATATATATATATATGCCATTTTCTCCTTAATATAGGCAAATGTTCTTATCCAGAGTTTATGGCTAAATACTCCAATGGCTACATTTCATCTTTCTATTTTAATGATATATTTATTTCTTTAAAATTGGGAGCCCTAGTTTTATTAAACAGAAAGCAATTTGGCTTGATACTACTACTATTCTGAAATAAGAGGTATGCTCTGAACAACGTATAATTAACATACTGAGAAGTAATACCAGAGTACTAAAAGAAAAACAGAACCCATGCACATATGACAAGTGTCTGCTCATGATCTCTTACTTAAGTTTATCTACTGAAATGGCAATGACAACTGTGTGGTTAGAGACTATCATGTGGATTTCACTGTAAATGACTTTTGGTAGTTGAGTATTCCTAAAATTTGGGTGTCCACTTAATCTAAATTCTTAAATTTATGGGCTTAGAGTTTCTTACAATAAACACTTTATCATTTAAAAGTCTATAGTGATTTTTTTTTTACTTTTGTTATCTTTAATTGGTGTTCTTGTTCTTGTCTTTGTAGTGTTGATTATAGATCATATAATCGTTCAACTTTAAAGAGCTGACCTTTGGTTAATTGATCTTTATCTTTCTCTTCTAAATTCCATTGATTTCTGTTTTCATTTTTTATTATTCTTTCTCGGATTCACTTTAGATTAAATTTGTTCTTTTATTCTTAATTTTTGGACAAAACATTGATGATACATGTGGATACTTGTCTCTTTCCTAATTTAAGCATTTAATGCTGGCAAAAGTGCCATTTTAGCCAAATCCACAAANGAGAACCGTCTGAGACTCCAATTCCAGGAGAACTCCAGTTCCAGGGGAATCCGAGACCCTCTTCTGACCTCCGCGGCATTGCACGACACGGGTGCACAGACCTGCATGCAGACAGTACATTCATACACATACAGAAATAAATAAAAAATTAATAAAAAAAAAATTAAGAGTCACTTGAATATTTGTCATATAGTTTCAGGTCTCACCTTGGCTAGGGTCACTGGCTCCTGATCCACCTCCCAAATCAATTAAATGCCCAGTATATCCCCTAAAATTACTGGATCTCTCATGCCTAGTCTGGATTCAGTAGAGACCATTTCAATGCCATTTCATGAGGTCAATTGTTCCTATTAAATATAGTAAGAAGTAAAGTGGTCGTCCTCTGACTCCAGTGAAGACTCTTTCAAGATATAATACTTTATCACATAAACTAAGTTTTTATAAACATAATTTCTTCATCTATTCAATGAAAATCAAAACTGCTATGAGATTGTTGGGAAAATGTAAAAGTAAATATGAGGAAAGCATTAGTATAAACTATAGGCTCAATGAATTTGAGCTATATGTGACCAATGAAAATCTTTCATTCTGGGTACTGAGGTAAGGCTTGAAACTGACCTGAGTGTGGTATCTCAACTTGTACCCTGAGAGCTTTTACTGAACTGTAAGCTGAAAATAACCTGCTGTAGTGCAAATCCAGCTTTACCTCAAAGTAAGGAAAAGAGATAAAGTATCCAGGAAAAAACACAGAACAATTTATAAACTAATCTAGGGAGTGATATCATACTCCTTCATTTCTGAGATATTCTATTTGTTAGAAGAGTTAATCCATTCAGTTTATACTAAATGAATGAGAATTCCACAGGACATGAATTCCAGCAGTTGGGCATTTAAGGAGAGTCATCTTTGAAATTGTTCAGCAAAGTCCCTAACATTATTCAAGGGAACAAAGTTGTGCATCTCTTCTCTCCATCAATCATGAGTTTGGCTTGTAGGAGAACAGCTATACAGTGGAATTAAGAGTGAGTTGTTATATTATACTGAGTATCAGGACTAACTCTGATAAGGGTCTGTTAAGATTTTACTTGGACTTCTGTGGCATTCATTAGTTTAAATTCTGCCCCTATTTCTAGCCTTTTTCATACATGCTTTTCAAACAAAGCTAGACTGTGTCTCCCTTACTCCAATCCCATTTCTGTCTTAAGAAGGCCACTTTAACTAATCTTGCCTGGTATAAGAAGGTATTCCAGTCTGTAACTAAAGTACATTCCTTTAATTCCATAGCTAGAAGCAAGGAACAGGTATGTTGGAAAGTTGAAAACAGTAAGCTCCATGATGTTTTCCCTGTCATATGGAAGGTCAGATAGAGCCACAGGCTTCTAAGTATGCATCACATATGATGAATTTTTGTTACAACAGAGCTACACTAACTTGAAAAAATTAATATGTAGTTGTTCACCAAAACAAGTGCTCATCTCAATATTGTCTTTCAGTGTTGTAAAGACTATTACTTTTCTAGACACTGGAACTCTATATATCCCTTTAACTCTTCCTTTCTATCTCTGCTGTGCTAACAATTATTGACCTCTAATCTGCTTGACATAATATTTGCCTAACATTTTTCATACTGGTGGTTAACTACATTATATGATATCAGCAAGGCTAGCTTAATTTTTCTTTTTTAATTTAGCAACGATTTTCTTTTTATAATACTTTTACTGATGTTTTGTGTATTTCAGACATCATTTTTCAGTTCACTTTAGACATATTCCCCTTTCCCTTCCCCCCAATTGTATTGCTCCAAAATATGTCTATATAAACATCATATATGTACCAGAATTATGTCCTCCAGGAATAAAGTGTATGTTAACTCTGATATGTGTTTAGGAGTTCACATTTTTCCTTTAATTTTATACTACTCTAAAATATGAATATATACATTCCTCCCATATGCATTAATTACCATGTCTGAAAGTAAGTGGTAAGTTAATTTTAGGGCTCGTTAAGGGATTCACATTATAACATCACAATTGCTTTCAGATAGAAAGAAATATGACAATAACATTGGTCAGCTTGCCTTTCAATCAGGGGATTTGGTACTAGCATCCACAAATGAGGGGAACTATTCCCCATTTGGGTTTTTTTGGGGGGAGGACTAATTTTTCTCTACCCATTTGCTCTTCCATGCTAAAATTCTTTATTGATATACTCTTTTTTGGGTTTTGTTGTATTTTGGATTTTGAAACTGAGTCTCATGTAGTCGTGGCTTACACACTAAAATAGCTGCAGTGAACTCTGAAAGTCTAGGCCTCTTGCCTTCACCCCCCAGTTGCTGAGATCACAGTTAGGTAGCACCATACCTGATTGATCTCATTTTTTCAAAGAAAGCCAACCACAAAGCTATAGTTCTTCCATGTCCTTTGTCCTGGTATCACTTATTCCAAACTGTGAACTTAACTCTATTTAGCTTTGAGGAAATTCTCTGACTCTGTGGTGAAAAAAATGTTTGGGGGACACAGACTCCTTGTTCTAACATTACCTAAGCCTGCTTTGCTTAGAATTTGTATGAACTTGAATACATTATTTCCAGTACACAATATGCACCATTAGAGTTACATGTTTCTTGTCCAGGGCCCTCCAATTATTTTTTATCTGATATGCTGAGTTTTTGATTGCTTGGAATATTTTGATGATATGCTGTGTGCAAAGTTCCCCTATTTTAGTCATTGAAGATAAAAGCCCCACTCTACAAAGTGCATAGTAAAGGTAAAATTTTCTAGCACTCTGGCAGTATAGTGGGAATTTGACTTGGGATATAAGGATAAGTAATGGCCTCCTGCTCCACTTACTCAAAGAGCTTTTACCTTTAGAGCTAAAAAGACAGTGCTCTAAAAAATAATCGCATAACATTGACACACTAAAGCTGTTTCTGTAGAAACATTCTAAATTATTGGTACAGATCCTTAGGCAATCTGGAGTTTCTCTAAAATCTTTTAATTTTTTTCTTTGAAATAAGTACAATAGCATAGTGCGTGGAAGTGTGTTCAGTTCTTATTGTCAGATCCATACCTTCCAATTGATTTTCCTTTTTTATCTTTTTAGAATAATTTTATTATATTTTTGTAAGTGCCATGTAATGTGCAGTAATCATATTTAGAACTTCTCCCCTTTGCACACTCCTTTTATAGGCCCCACCTGGATTTTTATGAACTCTGGCATATATGTTAAGGCTTATCAAACCAATTCTGTGTCCTCAATTGTCTGTCGATGTGCACCTGTATACTAGAGCTTGATTAACCTATTGATCTACTGTCAAACTCATAAAGAAAATCAGCTTTCCCTGTTCCAAGAGTTATTGGTTGCTAATAGTTCAATAGCTAAGGTTGGGGCTTCTTATCCACTTACCCACTTCTATGCTAATATTTTGTCTGGCTTGAACTTGCATGGGCCTTATGCATGGTGTTATTATTGCTGTAAGTTCATATACATAATTTCCTAGTTTTTTTGGTTTGGGGCTTTTTTTGTTTTTGTTTTTATTTTTGTTTGAGACAGGGTCTCCCAATATCCCCAGCTGGCTTAGAACTTGCTCTGTAGACCAGGCTGGCTTCAGTCTCATATAGATATGCCTTCCTCTGCCTTCTAATGCTGGGATTAAAGACAAGAGTTACCACATCCAACTGATTCCTCTTTCTTTTGAAAGTACAATAATTGTCATATATCAAGTTACTATGGAATTTACAATTACCCAAAAGAATCTTTTTAAATATTTTGTTTATTATTTTTATTTTATGTTATGAGTATATAAGTGCACCCATATAAGTGCAATGCCCATGAAGACTATAATGAGGCATCAGATCCACTGGATCTGGGGCTATGGATAATTGTTAACCTGACAGATTTTAGCCACCATGAAGGTTCTGGGAACTGAACCCGGGTCCTTTGCAATATCAGTCAGTGCTCTTAACTGTTGGACTAGGTATTCAGCTCCTCAAAATTAACCGTAAGTATTACATCTCTCCATGAAAAAGTATATAACAATTCAAGTACCATTTTTATATAACACTGTTTCCAAACCATAGAATGCTCCAATTCTTTTTTTAAAGTGCTTAATAATTGAATTTACAGAAGCCAGGACATTTGCAAGTCAGGACATGCCCATGTTATGCAAGTGACAGATTTCCAAAGTTTTTAATACTGTGGTAGAAAAGATACAGACCTTTATGAATCAGGAAAAAAATACTCAAATTTCCCATCTTTGCCAACATACAGTGAGAGATACAAACCATGCTTTCTGAATCTGTGTAAAAGAATATTTGAAACTTAACAAAAATCTCTTCAATAAGCCAAGGTATTTTGAGCTGCCAAACCCTTGTCTCCCACATGTATACAATTTCCCAAGGAGTCATTAAATTAACAATTACATATGGAAACTTCAAATGAATGACAATATAAATGGTATTTCTTTTCCAAGGAAAGGGAAAACTCAAAGTTCAGATAATAATAATTTAGTAAATCATGACTCAAGGGAGACGACAAAAATAAAGAAGTTTATCCCATCTTCTGTGTTTGACGTCTTCCAAGACAAAGGAAATTTCCTCACCATGACTTATACATCCCTTCATATCAATCCCCAGCTTAGTTTCCAAGAATTTTCTCTTTCTTCCTATACAGAACTCTTCACACTAGGTAAATGTTTTCCTTTATTGGTCCCTAAACCTCAGTGCCTTTGTGCCTTTGCTTACATCAGTATGGTATTCTTAAAGTCAAGAACATATTTTTCAGATCCTGGATGTGCCACTTAACATTCATATTCCCTTAGACAATCTTGGTTAGTATCTTCAAATTTTAATTTCATCATATAAAATGTGAGGCTATCGCCTGGCCTCAGTGACCTCGTCGGGTGCCCTGAAGAAACCCTTACCTGGGCCCTGTCAATTTTCACCTCCAGAGTGTGTGGGGCCACCTTCAATTTCTCCATCCGGAGCCCAGGACACCACCTCTGTCCACCAATAAGCAGAGTCACTGGCCTCAGGCCAGGGCCTCCTCGCCACGGGCTTGGCCATGGATAGGATGTTGAGCAGGGCTGCAAGGGGAGAGCTGGTCACCATCCAGGGTTTGGGGACTGCACCCTGAGCCATCTCAACCCTCAATGATGACTTTTCCAGGTGCCCCCAGCTGAGCCCAGAGCCCAAGAAAGACCAGCCCCAGCTGGCCAGCCAGCCAAGAAGCGTCCCCTGCAGAGGCAGGCATGTAGTTCCAGCTCCATCTCTGGGAGGCTGGTCCCTTTCTTTCACCAACTTTCCAGTGTGTCTCAGCCAGGACCCAACATTCATTGGCGCCCAGGCACCAATGCCAGCTGCAGCAGAGCCAGGCCCCAGTCCTCACCTGCTCCCAAAGGCCATCTCCCCTGCTCCAGCACCCCATCCCAGCAAAGGGGGTTGGAGCCCCGGGACCCAATTGTGACCCCATGGGCCACTCACCCAGCAGGAGCCGACTGCCTTCTGGTCGGGACATCTGCTTCAACTGCAGGTGCCAGGCCCAATCCTGGGCTGTAACCCCTTGAACTGTTGAACTGGCTGGCCACCACAGCCCCACTGGGCCCGGCCTTCCTACCCAAGGTTCTTAAGTTTGTGCCCTGTTAGGGCAAGAAGCAGCTGAACAGCCAGCTAGGGAGAGAGTTGGTCTGAAGGGTACCCTTTAATGGCCCTGAAGTCCTGAAGCATACAGAACTCTCCCCTTCCCCCTCCCCCAACAGTTTCTTTTGAATTACAAAGACAGTTCCAGGGGTTGGAAGATGGCTGTATATGCCCTCCATTTAGTTGCTCAGCAACTAAGGAGTCCAAAGCAGTATAGATGCAAAAAGTATAGATATAGAAAGTATCCACATTTCTACCCAGATGGATCAGAAGTTGCCCATTCTAGTTTAATTGGAGATAGCAGAACAGTGACCCTTAGAATTGGAGAGAATGGGGACCTTGGACTTGGACTGAGGAGTCAATTGTTTGATCATGAAAGACTTAGTTTAAGAAAGCTGCTTTCTGCGAGCATCACTGCAGTTGGATTGTCCTCTCATCCTGTACTTTTAATTTGTATGTATTTTACTGACTTCCACATTTCCTTCATGCATGCTAATAAGAAATTGTGGGCCAGGTGTGGTGCACGCCTTTAATCCCAGCACTCAGGAGGCAGAGGCAGGTGGATCTCCATGAGATCAAGGCCAGCTTGGTCTACAAAGTGAGTTCTAGGACATCGGGAACTAAAGGGAGACCCTGTCTCAAAAAGAGCCAAAAAATAAATAAGTAATAAAAGTTGTTACTTTAGTATATAAGTAATTTAAAAAGTGAGGCTATTCATGTAGCCTTCTTTGAAAGAATAGAAGGTTATTTAAATGAGATAATATAGATAAGCTACCTATCCGCACATTGGGGTCCTAATGACTAGAATGTATCTTTTATATAGTTATTAATTTTTCATGGATTTATGTGTGTGTGTGCATGGGTATAGTGTGTGTGTCTATGTGTGTGTGTGGGTGTGTGGGTGGGTGGGTGTGGGTGTGTGCGTAACAATCTGTCTGTGTGCCTATGTAGAGGGAAGAAGTAGATTTCACAAGTCTTTCTCTTCTTTTCTTTTTTTTAATTTTTTTAATTTTATTTATTTATTTTTAATATTTTTTATTTTTCTCTATTTCTCTCCACATTATTTTTTAAATATATTTTATTGATTTTTTTGTGGATTTCATATAGTACATAATTATCTTCTTTAGCCCCCATTCCCTGTCTACATGCCTGTATATGACACCCACAGGAGTTCACGCAATTTGTCATATATGCTAAGGCCTATTAAGTCAAATTTGTGTACCCAAGATGGCAATCTGTGTGAGTTCATCCACTAGAGCCTGTTCAGCCTGTTTAGAGTCACTTCCGTTAAAGAAGATCAACTCTCCCTTACTCAGCAGTCTTCAGCTGCCAATAGTTCCTCTCCACATTATTTTTCGAGACAGAGATTTTTGCTGAAAAAGAAGCTTTCCCTTTCAGATAGACTGGCAGGCTAGTGAGCTGCAAGGATCTGCCCTTCTCCTCCTTCCCCAGTACTAGGTTTATAGATGCAGGCTGATGTGCATTGCTTTTACATGGGTATTAGGAATAAAATTCAGATCTTCATGTTCACATGATTTTACTGACTAAGCCTACTTCTCAGATGTATTTCAATAAAACACGCATTCCAGCTAACAGATATATAATCCACCTTTTCTGATATCTAAAATCTAATAGAATCTATAGTATATGTCTTATATGTAATACTGTTAGTTTTATTTGTTCATAGAAACATGTTCATTTCTAAAGTATCATTTAGAGATAATTAAATTACTTCTATGTTCTCCCAGAACACATTTATTCACAATGGAAACCTCCCACAATATTGGTTGATTGTGTAGGATTATAAGTGGAGAATCAATAGTCAGTAATTGATAGGATTATGATATGGACTTAAAGGTAATATAATTAAATAACAATTTATCTTGCAACTATTAATTTATTGCACATTTAACATTACTAAAAATAGCATGCAATGTGTACATTACATTGTGTATGTGTACATTAAAAACATTTTTCCAGGCACTTGACATATATCACACCATCTTGTTACAAAGACATTTGCAACAGTATTATTAGCTCCATTTTGCAGATAAGAAAGTTGAGTCTCAGGGAACAAACTGCGGAAGAGGAGGCGTGGTAGATTGAAAGGGCTGTGGAGAGATAGGGGTGAATCATGAGACTACAGGAATATAGTCTGGACTCCTGATTGATCAACATGTCTGTGCATACAAGCTTCTCCAACTGGTCTATGGGAACCTTGGGTTGTTCAAAATTTGGACATAGATACTTGCAAAATGCACCAATTACCTTATTGTATGACATATTGATTTACTTCAATGTTATCTGCAAACAACTGTGTCATTTATTGTAGAATCCCTTAAAAAAATAAATTAAAAAAAAAAAGAAAGTTGAGTCTCAAAGAGAGTACAGAAATTTTCCAAGGTCACATAACTGACAAAGGGGCCAGAATTCAAGTCAAGATCACTTTGATTTATACTTCACTAAGGAAGGATACTAGCCTAAGAAATTTACAAATTGTCAAAGCTTACTTCATTTTTTTGGCAACCTGACTAAAGTGAAAAAGTGCATGTACTCCCTATCCAGAATTTCACTATCCACAATTAAAGCAGCAAAAGGGTTCTGTTTCACCAGACCATCCCCACATTGATCCACTGCATGCGAATTGAGGATCCAATCTCTGGGAAGGGAAAGGGGATGGTGATCAACGGGAGGCAGATAGATGAGCAGATGGCTGGAGGAGTTTATGGACATGTGGGAGAATACAGAGACTGTTGCCTGCTGTGGCCCAGAAAGACTCAGTGTCCATCAAGGAAAGGAAACGATTGGGAAATGCTTAACTGTGCAAATACCAAATGAAATAAGAGCCTATTCAGCCACTTGGAGCAAGAAAAAAGTAACAGTGCCCACTGCCTGTGTGGGTGTTCTTGGCCTTTTCCAGCAAGGTGTACATTTAAAAAAAGATTAGTACAATAGGGCACGAACAGTCCTATTGAAAACAGCCGCCTGCATAGACTTGGCAGATTTGTACTGTGGAACAGTTCCGTCTGACATTTAAAACGTGGCAAAACTTCTTAAATTCAATTTAAAAATAAGTTTTCTATAGCCCCTTATTTTCTTATTATAAGGATGAGTTCAATGAAGATGGCATCATGAGCTTTGTATGATGCCCGTCAGAATGAATGCTTGCCAAAAGCAAGAATAGGTGGAACTAAGTGATGACAAGCTGATTAGGCTGCAACATTTCCAAGGCTTGTGATCAAGAAGTCTGCTTCCTCAAGAAAGAAAATTCCTTGTGGGAGGAATTTGAGTTCAAGTTTGGAGCTGGGATGTAGCTCTAAACAACTGCAGCCAAGTTTGAAAAAGAAACACATGATCTTATCTACTCTTGGCAAAGAGTGATGAATTACAGAGTGACATCCATAATGTCTCTGAGGGACCAGTGACTTAAGACTGCATCCCCCTTTGTGAAAGCTGTGGAACTGTATGAAAACAGTTATGAACCTACAAAACATCATGAAGTGTTTCCAGTGGCCCATTCTTCTGCAATCTAAAGACCTGAAATACTTTTCTGGAATGTCATAGACATGATACTGGCTCAAAACATCGGCCCCATCCTACAAATTACTCCCCTGCTTTCTACTTAATGTCTTCTGCTAGAAACATCTCCTGGAGGTAGAAGATGTATTGTCACTATACAGTAAACTTTCCCTTGTGAGCATCAGAGATTGAAATCTCATTCTGATTTCAATGTTTCTGACTCCATCAAACTTCCAAGGTAAGGGAAGGTGATGAGCTTACCAGTCAAGATGTGTACCACGCAAGATGTCACATTTTGAAAACTAGGTATAGTTATTATGTAATAATTGATTCATGATGCTTTGTCACCTGCACTTTCAGGAATGGTCTATAGCACTGGTGCTGACTCACTGATCTTTTTTTTTCATACTTTCTTCTTCTTACTTTCCCACATCAGTAACAAACATCATAGACTATCATATTCTCTACATGCCACTCCATGAAGATGCTTAGACTCATACGTTAAGAGCTCTTCTTGACATCTGGCCTGTCCTACTTTCTGTACCAAACATGCACATTTGAATACACAGGTCCTAACTTTAGAATAATGGTTTGGAAATAACTTAGTCTCTATAAGCCTCTAACCAAGCTTAGTTTATAAGCTTTATTGTTGATTGAGTATGGTTCCTCTATTAGCAGTGTAATGAATGGGCAATAGTTATCTGGTTACTGTTTTTAGCACATATGTAACTGCACAAGAAGAGGGTCACTGAAAGAACAGAAATTGAAAATAACATTTGGAAAATGCCAATTCCCTGCCTATAACTCTTGTTTGGGAATTGAAAATATATCATGTTCATATTACTAAAGATCACATATTTTATTATTTATTATAATATATTTTCATGTCACTCTTTTCCTTAAAATCTTTTGTCCATGTATACTTTGTATGATTTCTAACACTCTTGCTAATCTGAGATTGGTTGATTCGAAGTAGTTCTCAAAATTTGAATTAAGAAGTACCACATGGCATATACATCCTATCTCCATAAAAAGTCCATTATATTGAGACCTTGGCTCACATTCTCATTGGCTTCTGGGTCTGCCCAGTGCCATGGGTCAGGGGTTGTGGTCACAATTGTGGAAGGAGCACTTTGCCAGTGGTTATCTTAGGTTCGAATCCCTTCCAGGAGCTTCAACTTGCAAACTGCTACAAAAGCTGGTATTGATTTGTACTCCAAGGCTGTGCTGTGGTTGGAACCAAGGTCTTGTGAACTCACAGCAAGCACACTTCTGGTGAGCTATATCTCCAGCCAGTGTTGTGGTTAGAACAAAGGCCTTGTGAAATCACAGCAACCACTCTTCTGCTTAGCAGCAGGATGAAAGATGTCATGTTTTCCTTAAGGAATTGTTTGAATGCTCCTCCTTGGTGAACCCCAAATAAACTTCAGTCCTCCCCTTGTGCTGGGGTCTTCCCTTCCTATGGTCACCAGTTGGGGTCCAGTGGGCACTGAATCCTGTCTTTATCTTCCTGTGCTGATCTCCATGGTACAGTCTGGGTGGTCCAATAATGGCAGTCTGTACTCTGAGGAGGCTGAAACCCCAGTGGTTGCTTGGTCCATGGGCTGGATGTCTCAGCAGTCCCCATCTGGCACTGAGGGTTTGGAGGATTCTTGGAGAGACATTAGTCTTCAGTCCATATTGGAAGGTTGAAAAGCTGTATCTCATGTCTTTGAAGGATGGCAAAAGCAGTGGCAGCCACAGGGTACCTGCACTTGCTAGTGAGAATTGAGGCAAAACAACTGTGGTGTGAGTTTTTTTTTTTTAATGTTTTTGTTTGTTGTTTGTTTTTTGTTTTACTTTTTGTCTTTTTTTTACTAGGATCTCGAGTTTTATACCTGAAGCACAGTTTCTCAGGCCTTACTAATTATTTATTTATGGTTATACTTTCCTTTTAGCTATTTAAGGCCACACAGTTATCCCGAATTAACCAAGGTTTTCGTTTTCTCAAGGTCAATTGAGGGTCTGGTTCTCAGAGGTCACTCAGGTTTTGGGGGGGAACCCCTGGTTCCTTTTGGCTTTTCATGTACCATTTCCATCCACGTGAGGACAGAGTCAGGTGTTGTGGGACCAGGCTTCCATTTTTGAAGCATGAGCAGACTTTCCTCTTTACAGACTGGACACTAGCTGAAGTTCCAAAGGTAGATCTCCAGGATGTCCCTTCACAGGAGGACTGGTGAATCACATTTGAGGGACATTTTGGGAGATACCCTCATGCATGTTCCTCTGGGACTTAGTTGACCTCTGAGGGCAGTCAACAATGTTGTCCCTTAAGACCCTCAGCCAAATTGGTATGGGCATCAGGTATGGTCATTGAGCATCCAGAGAGGCTGAGTTACACCAGCCTAATACATTTTCCTGGTTATATTCTCCTTCCTTTTGGATGTTTAAGGCCACACAGTGGGCCCAGATTAACCAAAGTGTTTGTTTTTTCTAGGACAGTTGAGGATCTTATCCTCAGGGGTCGCTCAGGGTTTTTTTTTTGTGGGGGGGGGGAGCCCCTGGCTCCTTTTGGCTTTTCATTTGCCAGTCCCACCCACTGGATGATAGGTTCAGGTCTTGTTGGACCAGACTTCCCTTTTTGAAACATGAGCACACTTTCTTTTCTGTAGACTGGATACTGGATAAAGTCCCATTGGTGGATCTCCAAGACCTCCCTGAACAGGAAGACTGGTGACTCAGGTTTGGGGGACATTTCAGGAGATGCTCCCATGCGTGGTCCCCTGGGATTTGGCTAACCTCTGAGGGCAAGGACCAGAGTTGTTCCTTGGGCCCCTCAGCCAAATTGGTATGGACATTAAGTGTGGTAGTTAAGCATCCAGAAAGGCTGGGTTACACCAGCCTGATACTTTTAAATACTGTGTAATATTTTAGAAATGGCTTGGATAAAAGCTCAAGTAGCCTTGTATAAGAAATACTAAGAAGCACTCCCATTAATAAATACTGTGGTTGCACACACACACACACACACACACACACACACAATCCATTATATATGATAAGCTGAGAATCTGCACTGGAATTAATCCTTCAGATTTGATCATCTAAGCCCTGGACATTGAAAAGCACCTCTGTCTGATGGTACATAGCCTTCCTTCACCATCATGTTATCTTCAGCCAATGTTCTTTAACCTCCTGGAAATTCTGTGTCCATAGACATAGAAATTCCTGGATTAAAATAAACCTTAATCTTTTGCTTTTTATTGAGTTTTTGTTGCCACTTGGCTCCCCAAACATCCTCCAACCCAATTTGATGAACTAATATATATGGCTTATGTAGTCTGATTTGATCCATCCACTGATCCACCAAGAGTCCCATCTCTGCAGCCATCAATTGTCAAAAGTTCTCTCCTTTATGGCAATATGAATGACCTGAACTCTGGGCTCCAAACCTTGAATCAGAATTAATGTTCTTTTCCTTTCTTTCTTTTTTTTTTCCTTTCTTTATTCAGAACTAGAGGTTACTTTTTCAGTGTTACTAAAGAAACCATTATAACAATTTCTACTTTTTGGACTCTTATAATCACTCCCCTTCCAATTAAATGTTTTTAATCTTAAAAAATAAATCCCAGGGGCTGGAGAGATGGCCTAGCAGTTAAGAGCACCGACTGCTCTTGCAGAGGAGCAAGGTTCCATCCCCAGCACCCACGTGGCGGCTGAGAACCATCCGTAACTCCAATTCCAGGAGAACTCCAGTTCCAGGGGAATCCGACACCCTCTTCTGACCTCCGCGGCATTGCACGACACGGGTACACAAACCTACATGCAGACAGTACATTCATACACATACAGAAATAAAATTAAAAAAAAATCCCAGAAGTAACTAAGTTCCTTTCACACTCTATGAAGGTATCTCTTTCATAGTTTGACTCACAGATATGCAAACAGCCACTGCCTCTCCTCACAAATAACTATAAAATGTGAATTTCTGATTGACTTTACAGGAGTCTTGTGCATTCTGACACTGTTGTTGTAAGTTCATACGAGCAAGTTTCCAGAGGCCAAATGAAATCCAAGCATGAAGCCAGGGAAATGGGCCTCAGGCCCCAACCTTAGCTGAATAACTGCTGGCAGCTGATTACTACTGGGTGAAAGAGAGTAGATTTTCCTTAAGAGAATGACTCTACATAGGCTGAACAGGTTCCAGTGGATGAACTCATACTGAGAGACATCTGGGTACACTAACTTGACTATCATAAGCCTCTTATATGATAAGATGCATGTAATCTAATTGGGGGTGGAGGTGGAGGAGGAGGTATAAATATGGCTAAGATGTTTTATATGAAATGCACAAAAATTCGACAAAAATATACATTAAAAATGTGAATTTCAGGCTGAAAAGATGGCTCAGCAGTTAAGAGCATGGACTGCTCTTGCAGAGGACCCAGGTTAGATTCCCAGCACCCACATGGTGGCTAAGAACTGTCTTTAACTTCAGTTTCAGGGGAATCCGACAACCTCTTCTGACCTCTGCAGCATTGCAAGACACAGGTGCACCAACCTACTTGCAGACAGTACACTCGTACACACAAAAGAATAAAAATTTTTAAAATGAAACCCTTTAAAAAATGTGAATTTCACCTGACTAGATAAATACCCGGAATAACAGAAAACACCAGCTCCAGTCAGAATTTAGAAACTAACTGTGGCTATTTTGCTTTGTGAGTAAATTGCTTGGTCTAACCTAGTTTCCTCCTCTACAGAAAGGGTTTCATTTGAAAGTCAGTGTAGTTGTGAGAACTAAATGATGTCTTCACCGATGTAATAAAACCTTGAGTTTCCTTGTTGTTATATGTGTAATACCGGACATGTCACTTAATTCCTCTGTGACTCAGATTAGTCATCTGTGATGTGTAATGTGTACTTGAAAAGAGTTACTAATTCACTGAAATGTCAGTAAGCTTATATACATAGTCTTTGGCACAGAGTAAACACAATGTAATTATTAGCTATTACTAATTTCCAGTAAATTAAAGTGAAGTAACTACTGTAATGCATCAAAGAGTTGGTTGAAAATTAAAAATCATATAACACAATGAATGATGTTGTCAGAAATAAAATAACCTATAAATATTATGAGACTCAGTTGAAATGTGATAGCTCTATATTTAACCCAAAATGCACAGCTTATATTTAATAGTCAGATGATTAGTCATTGAATTTTATCATATTAAATTCATGATTACTTTTATTTGATATCTTTCTAGGCTGTGAAAGATTATGATATGTACAGAATTGATAGGTTTATCTACATTTTCAGCCAATTCATTTAGATAAAATGATGAACACAATAGTATTGTAATTTCCCTTCTGATTAGCATGAAGTCCTTTATTAATATTATTATACTAGAGTTATTCAGCCAGTCATGCAACCACCTAACATATCACCTATGAGACTCAAAATCCAGTTACCCCAAAGAAAGCAATATTAATGAACAGTTAATACTTACTCTGTCATAGTCCTCAGGTATACTTTTAAGGATAATGTATTTATAAATACAGAATCTCAAAAGATTTTACAAAGTAGAGGATACTTGGATTTTAATCCTATAGGTTATAAAATGGGATTGAGAAACATAAATTGCCTGAGTACCAAAAACTATTAAGTGGTAGACCTTTGATTTTAAATCCACAAGTCCAATGTTAAAGTCCACACCCATTATTATATGTCCTTGATTATTAAAAAAAAATAACATGAACACAATTTTCTGAAGATGCTGTCTTTCCTTCACTGAGTCTTTTTGGTACCCTTGTCAAATATGAGGTGGCTGAAATTGTATGTGCTCAAGTTTGAATCTTCAGTTTTGTTTCATTGGTCTAGAGGTCTGTTTTGTGCCAGTACCAGGCTATTTTTATGACTATAGCCCTATAGCATAGTTTGCTGTCTGGTATAGAAATCCCCCCTGTATTGCTCTTTTCACTCAGGGTTGCTTTGGCTATTTGGGGTCTTTCCTTGTTTCATATGAATTTAAGAATTTTTTTCCAAGCCTGTGAAGAATGACCTTGGGATTTTAATTGGAATTGCATTTAATCTGTATATTAATTTGGGTAGAATGGACATTTTTACTATATTAATTTTTCCAATCCATGAGCATGGGAGGTCTTTACATCTTCTCATGTCTTCTTCAATCTCTTTCTTCAGAAGTTTATAATTTTTGCTGTAGAGATCTTTGGTGTTTTGGGTTAGGTTTATTCCTAGATATTATTTTTGTTTTTGAGGCTGTTGTGATTGGGAAGTTCTCCTTGTATTCCTTCTTCAGTTGTTTGTTGTTGCTGTAAAGAAAGTCTACTGATGTTTCTAGGTTAATTTTGTAGCCCGCCACTTTACTGAAACTCTTAATCATTTCTAGGAGTTTTCTGGTGGAGGTTTTAGCATCCCTTAGTTAAACTATCACATCATCTGCAAAAAGTGATAGTTTTACTTCCTCTTTTACAATTATTAGTCCTTTAATTTCCTTTTTTTGCCTTATTGCACTAGCCAGTGTTTCAAGCAATATATTGAAGAGGAATGGCAACAAAGGGCAGCACTCATCCACTGCTGGTGGGAATGCAAACTTGTACAACCACTATGGAAAACAGTATGGAGAACCCTTAAAAGACTCAAAATGAGCCTACCACCTGACCCAGCCATACCACTTCTGGGAATATATCCATCAGACTATTCCTGCTGCAGAGATACATGTACAGCCATGTTTACTGCAGCTCTCTTCACAATAGTGAAGAGCTAGAACCAACCCAAGTGCCCCTCAACTGAAGAGTGGATAGAGAAAATGTAGTACATCTACACAATGGAGTTCTATGCAGTGGTAAAGAAAGATAACATCATGAAATTTGCAGGTAAATGGATGGAACTAGAAGATTTTTTTGGTCTTTTTGAGACAGGGTCTCTTTGTAGCCCCAGCTGTCCTGGAACTCACTCTGTAGACCAGGCTGTCCTTGAACTCACAAAGATCTGCCTGCCTCTGCCTCCCAAGTCCTAGGATTAAAGGCGTGCTCCACCATGCCCAGCAGAACTAGAAGATTTTATGCTAAGTGAAGTAACACAATCCAATAAAATCAAAAGACAAATGGTATCCCTCATCTGTGGATGCTAGTACCAAGTGCCTGGTTGTGGGACAAACTGAGCAACGTTAATATATTCCTCATGATCTAAAGACAACTGTGTTCTTGCATTGTGAATCCCTAAATAGGTTCTAGAGCTGACCTAACATTTATTTTCAGACATTGGGTTTTTGGTATATGATGGAGGGTATGTGTGCATCTTTTAGAGTAATATGGGATTAAAATGGAAAGATGCAAATCAAGAAATATGACATGGAAATAACAAACAGTTTGTTTCCAAAGGATACAATTTTAATATAGGTGCAATGTAATAGGCCAGTGCAACTTAGCCTTTCTGGGTGCTTAACTACCATACTTAACACCCATACCAATTTGGCCAAGGGACCTAAGGGATAACTTTGTTCCTTGCCCTCAGAAGTCAACCAAGTCTTAAGGGATTATGCATGGGGGAATCTCTTCAAATGTCCCGCAAATGTAGGTCACCAGTTTTCCTGTTCAGGGAGATCTTGGAGAGCCACTAATGGGATTTCACCCAGTGTCCAGTCTAAAGAGGAAAGTCTGCTCATGCTTCAGAAAAGGAAGCCTGGTCTACCAAGACCTGATTTTGTCCTTGAGTGGATGGAACTGGTAAATGAAAAGCTGAAAGGAGCAAGGCACTCTCACCCTATTCCTCCCCCAAAACCCAGAGAGACCCCTGAGGACCAAATCCTCAACTGACCTTGAGAAAACAAAAACCTTGATTAATCTGGGCTAACTGTGTGGTCTTAAGCATCCAAAAGGAAAGTATAACCAGAAATAAATAATCAGTAAGACCAGAGAAACTGTACTGCAGACATAAAACTTGAGATCTTAGTAAAAAGACCAAAAGAAAAAAAGAGAGAGTACAGTTGTTTGGCCTGTCTTCAATTCTTACTGGCAACTGAATCTACTCTGTGTCTTCCACTGCTTTTGGCACCCCTCAAAGACATGAGAAACAGCTTTTTAACTTTCCAATGTGGACTGAGGTCTCATGTCTCTCCAAGAATCCTTCAAACCTTCAATGCCGGATGGGGACTGCTGAGATACCCAGCATGTGGCCTGAACAGCTAAGAGGATTTCAGCCTCATCAGAATACAGACTGCTATTGTTGGACTACCTGGGCTGTATCATGGAGGCCAGTACAGGAGGATCAAAACAGGACACTTGCTTACTGAACTTCATTTGGGGGATCATGGGAGGGAAAGACCCCAATGTGAGGCAAAACTGCAGGATTGATGATTGGGATTGCCAAGGAGGAACTTCGGAGCCTTTCCTTAAGGAAAACATGACATCTTTTAGGGAACAATAATCCTCCAATTCAAGTGATATGTATATATATATATATATATATATATATATACACACATATACAAGTTGGAGAGAACAACAACAAAAGAACTGAAAAACAGAACAAAACAAAACTGGAAAGACTCAGAACAAGATGCAGGACATGTATGCCAGAGTGCAGGGACTCCAATGGGGTGGGGGTCATGGAAAGGAAAGTGACTCTAGATTTGATTGAGAAATGATGTATGACTTATGGAAAGTCATACATCCATTTTTATGGAAAAATTTAATAACAATAAAAATAACATAAAATTAACTTCACAAATGCAATCTTTAATGAATCCACAACTGTACTTTTTTAGTACTTATAATCTACTTCTTTATGAATCCTCTAAATAATTCCACAATTTATGTCATTGCCCTATCATTTCTAGAATCTGACCCTGCCTGTTTATGAAATAAGATTTTCAGTACTTTTAACACTGAATTTAGCCAAAGACCCCCTCAAATTTTATTTATATGAAATTTTATATCCTTTGGATAAGCAGACTGATTACATATAGTAATACTTAAGTTATATAATTCAACCAAATATTTAATGAATGCCCTTGGGAGAAAGGAATAAACCATAACTAAAAGTCACAAGAAAGGCTCTTTAAATCCATTCACTGGGGGAGAAAATGAAGCAGAAGACAAGCGAGTTTATATTCAAAGCAGACACTTCTAATTATCACATAGGACCACGCATCTGTCTAGCCACCTTCTGTTCACAAGATGAAATTAAGACTGTTGGTGTGCCAACTTGCTATTCCTGTTAGCTACAGTCTCCTATTTCTCCGCAGGTAGAGATGTTCTGCAGTGTTAATTCATTTTGCTATCATTTGGGGAAAGCTGAGTGACCCTTCTGATTTCTTTTCTTTTTCCCATTACAGTATGTTACATAATTATATACAGAAAAAAAATTTCGTTATATTTTTATGATTATTTTGTTAAAATTCCATGGAGTAGTTTTGTATGAATAAATGATTGGGTAGAATTTGTGAGAAGAGGAAAAAAGGAAATAAATAACAAGCTTGACTTCTTGGAGATGAATTTTAGTAAATTGTTAGCCAAAATTAATCACATCTCTATTACTAATAATTTTATGAGAATTATAAAACAGACACACTGAAATTATAAATCTTTGAAATATATAGATTATCATTATTCGATTTTTATTTTACAGACCACAAATAAACTTTATTTTAACTACGTGTTAGTAGGAAGTATTAGCATGCTCAAAAACGTTCCTGGTGTATTTTTTATTATTTTTTTAATTTTATTTATTTATCTTCTATGTGTATGAATGTACTGTCTGCATGCAGGTTTGTGCCCCCGTGTCGGGCAATGTCGCGGAGGTCAGAAGAAGGTGTTGGATTCCCCTGGAACTGGAGTTCTCCTGGAATTGGAGTTACAGATGGATCTCAGCTACCTGGGGATTGAACCCAGGTCCTCTGCAAGAGCAGTTGGTGCTCTCAACTGCTAGGCCATCTCTCCAGCCCCTAGTGTATTTTTTAACAAAATATTAGAGTTCAGTGTACAGCTCCAATTTCAATATATTTCAACATTTCAATTATTTATAATTTTAAAAATTAAAGGTTTCAATTTAGGTAAATGTTTATTGAGCACTATGCTGATTAGTTCTTGTCAATTTGACAATTAGTTTTGTCACTTGTGAAGAGAGAACTTCAGTTAAAGAATTATGTTTATCAGATTAGCCTGTGGCCATATTTGTGAGGCATTTTCTTTACTGCTAATTGATGTGGGAGAGCCAAGGCCACTGTGGGCTTTGCCATCATCCCTAGGCACGTGGACCTGGTCTGGGTCAGAAAGCTGTACACGGATCTAGGAAAAAGTCAATAGACACTCTTCTTGCATGATCTCTGCTTCAGTCTCTGCCTCCAGGATCCTGCCTTGAGTTCCTACCCTAACTTACATCACTACTGGATGGTAACTTGAGAGTTGAAAGATTAAATAAATCATTTCCTCCTCAAGTTGATTTTGGTCAGTATATTTTTGTATTTCTATTGACTTTTGAGAATATTTGAGGAAACTGAAGATGTACTAAAATAAAAACCCTCCCAACTATCAAAAGCCCAGGCCCAGATGGTTTCACAGCAGAATTCTATAAAACATTTAAAGAGGTCTTACAACCATTAAGAATCAAACTGTTCAGAACAATACAAAGAGAAATCTAAATTCCTTCTATGAAGCCAGCATCGCTCTAATACCAAAATCAGGCAAAGACACAAACAAGAAAGAAAGCTATAGACCCATATCATTGATGAACACAGATGCAAAAATTCTCAACAAAATACTTGCAAATCGCATAGAGACCCACATCAAAAAGATCATCCATCATGGACAAGTTGGATTCATACCAGAGAAGCAGGGACGGTTCAGCATACATAAGTCAATAAATATCATAAAACACATAAATGGACTGAAAGACAAAAACCACATGATCATTTCAATTGATGCAGAAAAAGCATTCCACAAAATCCAGCATCCCTTCATGCTTAAAATCCTAGAGGGAATTGGACTGGAGGGATCATTCCTCAAGCAATCAAAACTATATACAACAAACCCACTGCCAACATCATCCTAAATGGAGAAAACCTAGAAGCATTCTAAAAGGCAGGAACCAGGTGTTCTAGTTTGTTTTCCATTGCTGTGACAAAACACTCTGACTGACACCAACTTGGGGAGGAAAGGGTTTGTTCAGCTTACATCTCCCAGGTCACAGTTCATCACCTAGGGAGTCCAAGGTAGGAATTCAGGGCAGGAACCTGGAAGACAGGAGCTGAAGTACAGGCCATGGAGGAATGCTGTTCACTGGCTTGCTCCCCTGGCTCATGCCCAGCCTGCCTTCTTATACTGTACACAACAACCTGCCCAGGGTGGCACCACTAATTGTGGGCTGGGCCCTCCCACACTGCTTGACCATCAAGACAATACTCCACAGATGTGGCCACAGGACAATCCAATGGAGCCAATTCCCCAATTGAGGCTCCCTCAATCCAGGTGTGTCAAGTTGACACTAAAGCTATCCAGCACAAGTGATCCCTTGTCAACTTGACACACAAAACACATCACTATTAAACCACCACCTCTCCAGTTCTTATCCTCAAAGTATGATGTTAACATTAATCACAACCTAAGACAGTACAAATTTAAAAGCCCCACAGTCCTTAAAACATCCAAATGCTTAAACGTTCAGTCTGTTAAAAGTCTCTTAACTGTGGGCTGCTGTAAAATCCAAAACAAGTACTGTCTTATTTCAAAGGGAAGAATCAGACACTCTCAAACAAAACCTAAGTCCAGCAAGTAGCTCAGGCTGGACACCTGGGACTCACGCATAAACTTCTGGGCTCCAAAGGGTTTCGGCAGCTCCCCTTCTCTGACTCTGCAGTCCATGGCACACACAGCTCATCTCGAAGGCCCAGGCTGACTCCATTCCACACCTGCCGCTGCTCTTGGTGGTCGTCCCACGGTCCCAGCATCTCCAAAACGCTGGGGTCGCCACTGAAACTGAGGCAGCACCTTCACCAATGGTCTCTTCCGACCTCTCCTGGTGCAAAGCTTCAGCTTCTCTCCATGACCACTACAATCCTGGGGTCTTCACTGCAACCTAGGTGCACTTCCACCAATGGTCTTTCCTGACCTCTAACAGTGCCAAGCCTCAACTGCTGTCTGTAACCCCCTCAAATTTCAACACCAGAACCATATAGGAGACTCTTACACACTACCAAGTCCTGCTTCTGGCTTGAGATGGAGGCTCACGCCCCTTCTAGAACACAGCTTCTGTGTGCTGACCCTGAAGAAATTCTTCCCAGAAGATTTCACCACAGTGATGCTGGTCTCTTGTTACTTACAGCTGATTTTTCAGCCCCAGGTAACCAGCATCAATTGTCCCAGTACCACAAAGATTTCACTTCAGGTTCTGGTCTCTTGTTACTTACGGCTGATTCTTCAGCCCCAGCTGACCAGAACCCACAGATTAAACAGTCCTGATGATCTCTGCTTTCCTTTGTAACTAGAAACTTCAGAAGCCAGGCCTCCAACTTCTACAACTCTCTCAGCAAAACTGTTACAAGTTCCACAGCCATGATCTTTAGGCATTCAATGATTTTTCTAGCCCAAACTTCCAAACGCTTCCACAATCCTTCCCCAAAACACCAAGGTCAGGTCTGTCACAAGCAATAGCCTACTCTCTGGTACCAATTTCTGTTCTATTTTGTCTTCCATTGCTGTGACAAAACACTCTGACTGACACCAACTTGGGGAGGAAAGGGTTTATTCAGCTTACATCTCCCAGGTCACAGTTCATCACTTAGGGAACCCAAGGTAGGAACTCAGGGCAGGAACCTGGAAGACAGGAGCTGAAGTATAGGCCATGGAGGAACGCTGTTCACTGGCTTGCTCCCCTGGCTCATGCCCAGCCTGCCTTCTTATACTGTACACAACAACCTGCCCAGGGGGGCACCACTCATTATGGCCTGGTCCCTCCCACACTGCTTGACCATCAAGACAATACTCCACAGATGTGGCCACAGGCCAATCCAATGGAGCCAATTCCCCAATTGAGGCTCCCTCAACCCAGATGTGTCAAGTTGACACTAAAGCTATCCAGCACACCAGGCAAGGCTGCCTCTTTTT
>VZQC01008131.1:1049121-1074448 GCA_009823505.1 Rhizomys pruinosus
CCACCCCATCCCAGATCATGCATTCTGCCATAACTGTCCTGCATCTTTCTCTCAGTTTTTTTTTTCATTTTTAGCTATAAGTGATAATCCATGAGTACAAGCATCCTTCATGCAAAACCTATCTGCAGGCTGTTGTGCCCAAACACCTACAGCCCCACCATCCAGTGGGGGGTGACAGGTTGTTTGTTCAATCAAGTTGATCAAATGAGTGTCCAGACTACATTGCTGTAGTTTCACCATTCACCCCAATCGCAGCCCTTACATTCTACCACGCCCCCTCTTCCGCAGGTTGTTCCCTAGGCTTAGAAAAGGGGCACAGGTGGATGAGAGGTAAAACAGTCCACTCTCTCTGGAGCTGTTGACTTGGACTCTGGTCAATTCTGGCTGTTTCCTTTCATGGGCTGACAGTTTGTCCAGGAATAACCTTTCGATCCTGGCCTGGCGTGTTATGGCGTCTCCCTAAGTCCCTCTCTTTCAATATAGTGCTTGAAATGCTTGCTAGGCCAATAAGGCAAGAAAGGGACATTAAAGAGTACTAATTGGAAAGAGGAAGTCAAACTCTTCCTTTTTGCAGATGATATGATAGTTTACCTAAGGGATGCTAAAAACTCCACCAGAAAACTCCTAGAAATGATTAAAAATTTCAGTAAAGTGGTGGGATACAAAATAGACCTAGAAAAATCAGTAGCCTTCCTTTACACCAACAATAAGCAACTTGAGAAGGAATATAAGACCTTCCTAATCACAATAGGTTCAAAAAATTTAAACAACTGGAAATAAACCTAACCAAAGACACCAAAGATCTCTACAACAAAAATTTTAAAACCCTGAAGAAGGAGATTGAAGATGATATCAAAAGATGGAAAGACCTCCAGGCTCATGGATTGGAAATATTAATATAGGAAAAATGTCTACTCTACCCAAATTAATATACAGATCCAATGCAATCCCAATCAAAATCCCCAGGAGCTTCTTTGCAGACTTGGAAAAAAAGTCCTTAAATTCATATGGAAAAACCAAAAATCCAGAAGAGCTAAAGCAACCCTGAGTGAAAAGTGCAAGGGGGGGCATTACCTTACCAGACGTCAAACTATATTACAGGGCTATAGTCATAAAGACAGCCTGGTATTGGCACAAAAACAGACACATTGACCAATGAAACAAAATTGAAGATCCAAACTTGAGCTCATACAACTTCAGCCACCTCATATTTCCATAATGGTTGTACCCAGCACCCACATGGCAGCCGAGCCATCTGGAAATCCAATTCCAGGAGAACTCCAGTTCCAGGGGAGTCTGATACCCTATTCTGACCTCCACGGCGTTGCTCGTCACGGGTGCACAGACTTGCATGCAGACAATACATTCATACACATACGGAAATAAATAAAAAATTTAAAAAAAAGTTTACATTCCCACCAGCAGTGGATGAGTGTTCCCCTTTACCCATAACCACTCCAGCATTTGGTGTCTTTCGTTTTCTTGATCTTAGCCATCTTTAATTTTTAATTTATTTTTTGTTTCTCAGCCATCTTTAATTCTTTATTGGTGAAGTCTCTGTTCAGCTCTTTACTTCATCTTTTGAGTAGGTCATTTTGTTTTCTTCTTTGTTTTTTGAGTAGTCTATATATTCTGGATGTTAATGCTCTGGGGCAAAAAAAAGTTCAGTGGAAGAAAGATAGCATCTTCAGCAAATGTTGTTGGCAAAACTGCATCACCATTTGTAGAAGAACAAAATTAGACTCCTACCTCTCACCCTGTACAAAAATCAGCTCCAAGTGGATCAATGATCTCAACATGAAAGTGGAAACCCTGAAGGTGATATAAGAAAAAGTTGGCAGCAACTTACAAGACATAGACATAGGAAAATACTTTCTCAACCAAACAGCATCTGCACAGGAAATAAGGTCAACAGCTGACAAGTGGGTCCTCACCAAACTCAAAAGCTTCTGTATATCAAAAGAAACAATAAAGGAAGTGAAGAGGAAACCCACAGAGTGGGAGAAAACCTTCATCACTGACACATCTTGCAGAGCATTAACGTCCAGAATATATAGACTACTCAAAAACTGAAGAAGAAAAAAATGACATACTCAAAAGATGGAGTAAAGAGCTGAACAGAGACTTCACCAATTAGGAATTAAGGATGGCTGAGAAACATATTAAAAATGCTCAACATTGTTAATAATTAAGGAAATGCACATTAAAGCCACTCTAAGATATCATCTCACTGCAATAAAACTGGCTAAGATCAAGAAAACAAAAGACATCAAATGCTGGAGAGGAAAGGGGAACACTCATCCACTGCTGGTGGGAATGTAAACTTGTACAACAAGTATGGAAATCAATTTGGAGAATCCGTAAAAGACTCAAAATGAGCCTGCCAAGTGACCCAGTCATACCCCTCCTGGGTATATACCCACAAGATTCATCCTACTGTAAAGATACGTACACAGTTATGTTTATTGCAGGTCTCTTCACAATAGTGAATCAACCCAAATACCCCTCAGTAGACGAGTGGATAACAAAAATATGCTACATCTACACAATGGAGTTCTATGTAGCAGTAAAGAAAGATGACATCATGAACTTTGCAGATAAATGGATGGAACTTGAAGACATTATGCTAAGTGAAGTTACACAGTCTCAGAAAAAAAGCCAATATTTTCCCTCAGATGTGGATGCTGACACCAAATCCCTAGTTGGCAGGCAAACTAAGAAACTTTATTATTATATTTCTTTGTATCTGAAAGCAAGTGTGCTGTTATGTGAATCTTTTAACAGGCTCTAGAATCGACCTACCACTTATATACAGACATTGTATTTACCATATAGGAGTGGAAGATATATATTCATATTCTAGAGTAATATAAAGTAAGAAAAAAGTGAAACCCAAAACATATTTTGGAATTAACATACAGTTTGTCCCCAAAGGTAATAATTTTGATACATATGAGTTGTTTAAATGGGCATAATTTTGAGTAATACAAAGGGGAGCCAACAACAACGACATAAATACTGGGTCCAAGAACTGACTGATAGTTAAATTCTGCTCAAAACAATGAGCCTCCAAAGAAAAATCCTTGGAAACACTGAGAGCAAGATGCAAGGCATCTATGGCAGAATGTAAAAACTGGGGAGGGGGAAGGGGCAGGGAGAGGAGAATGTATCTAATTTGGACTGAAAATGAAGCATGAAATATACAAAATATCAATAAAAAAGAACTTTGAGAATTTCATAAAATGTATTTCAATTGTAGTTTGACAACCATCTGGTAATGCACTCCTCTTATAAACCAGAAGTCAGATTTCATGTACTCCTTAATCTATAATGAGTCCTATTGGGTCAATTTTCCCTAGATGTCCTCCAGTGTGTGACCATCCACTATAGCCTAATTACTCTAGCTTCACAAACTTAAAGAAAACCAACTCTCCCTCTCTCTACAGTCATCATTTGCCAATAATTCTTCAGCTATGGTGGGTGCTTCTCCACTTTCCCACTTCCTTTTTTCATTTTTAAGTTAATTTTTATTGAGTGCATTTCATACAACATTTCTTAAATAACTTTAGACTCATTCCCCCATCCATTCCCACCCTTTATGTCCCCACCACCACCACCCCCGCCAGAGCTCATGGATTCTGTCGTACATATTAAGTCCTGTCTTGCATCTTTTTCTCAGTCTTTTATAATCTTTTAGATGCACAAATTTATTGTTTTGTCAGTTCTTTGAAAAGGTTTTTCTCTCTCTCTTTTGTGTTCTCTTTAATTTTATATGGTTCCAAAATATGCATATATATACTCCACACATAAATCAAAATTACAAATTCTGAGAATAAACTATAGGTTAATTCCAAAACACGTTTAGAGATTCACATTTTAACAGTAAAGTTGCATCCAGGTAAAAAGAAGTATAACTTTATGTTCCATTTTTAGAATATGAATACATATCTTCCATCCATATATGGAAATTACAATGTGTGAATACAAGTGGTAGGACAATTCTAGAACCCATTAAGAGATTCATAGTATCATAGCACAGTTGCTTTCAGATAAAATTAAATATAATAATAATAATAATAATAATAATAATAAAGTTGTTCAGTTTGCCTGCCAACTGGGGATTTGGTGTTAGCATCCACAAATGATGGAAACCATTCACCTTCTTTTTTTCTGGGACAGTGTTACTTCGCTTTGCTTTGAGTTCCATCCATTTACCAGCAAAATTCATGATGTCATCTTTCTTTACTGCTGCATAGAACTCCACTGTGTAGATGTACCACATTTTTGTTATCTAGTCATCAGTTGAGGAGCATTTGGGTTGGTTCCATCTCTTTGCTATTGTGAAGAGAACAGCAATAAACATAGCTGTGCATGTATCTTTCCAGTAGGATGTGTCTTGTGGGTATATACCCAGGAGTGGTATGGCTGGGTCAGGTGATAGGCTCATTTTGAGTTTTTTAAGGGTTCTCCACACTGTTTTCCACAGTGGTTTTGTCAGTTTACATTACCACCAGCAGTGGATGAGTGTTCCCCTTTCCCCACAACCTCTCCAGCATTTGATGTCTTTTGTGTTCTTGATCTTGGCTAGTCTTATTGGAGTGAGATGATACCTTAGCATGGTTTTAATTTGTATTTCTTTAATTATTAATGATGTTGCATATTTTTATTTTAATTTTGTTTATTTATTTTTATGTGTATGAATGTACTGTCTGCATGTAGGTCTGTGAACCCATGTTGTGCAATGCCGTGGAGGTCAGAGAGGGTGTCAGATTCCCCTGGAACTGGAGTTAAAGACAGTTCTCAGCTGTCATGTGGGTGCTGGGGATCGATCCCTTGTCCTCTGCAAGAGCAGTCAGAGCTCTTAACCTCTAGGCCATCTCTCCAGCCCTGATCTTTTGAGTAGGTCATTTGCTTTCTTCTTTGTTTTTAAGTAATTTATGTATTCTGGATATTAATGCTCTGTCAGATGTATCAGTGGTGAAGGTTTCTTCCCACTCTGTGGGTTTTCTCTTCACTTCCTTGATGGTCTCTTTAGCTGTATAAAAGCTTTTGAGTTTGCTGAGGTCCCACTTGTCAGCTGTTGCACTTATTTCCTGTGCAGTTGCTGTTTGATTTAAAGTATTTTCTTGCCGGGCGTTGTGGCCCATGCCTTTAATCCTAGCACTTGGGTGGCAGAGGAAGGTGGATCTTTGTGAGTTCAAGGCCAGCCTGGTCTACAGAGTGAGTTCCAGGACAGCTGGGGCTACAGGGAGACCCTGTCTCGAAAAGACCAAAAGAAAAAAAAAAAGAATTTTCTTATGCCTATGTCTTGTAGGTTGCTGCTGACTTTTACTTCTATCACCTTCAGGGCTTCAGGTTTCAGGTTGAGATCGTTGATCAACGTGGAGTTGATTTTTGTACAGGGCCAGAGGTAGGGGTTTAATTTTGTTCTTCTACTAATTGTGATCCAGTTTTGCCAACACCATTTGCTGAAGATGCTATCTTTCCTTCATTGAGATTTTTGACCCCTTCCTCAAATATGAAGTGGCTGAAGTTATATGAGCTCGTTTGGATCTTCAATTTTGTTCCATTGGTCAATGGTTCTGTTATTTTTGTCCATACCAGGCTGTCTTTATAACTATAGCCCTGTAATATAGCTTGAAGTCTGGTAAAGTGTTCCCCCCAGTATTGCACTTTTCATTCAGGGTTGCTTTAGCTATTCAGGGTCTTTTGTTTTCCCATATGAATTTAAGGATGTTTTTTCCAAGTCTGTGAAAAAGCTCATGGGAATTTTGACTGGGATTTCATTGAATCTGTATATCAATTTGGGTAGAATGGACATTTTTACTGTATTAATTTTTCTAATCCTTGAGCATGGGAGATCTTTTCATCTTTTGATGTCATTTTCAATCTCCTTCTTCAGGGTACTAAAATTTTTGTTGTAGAGGTCTTTGGTGTTTTTGGTTAGGTTTATTCCTAGGTAGTTTTAGGCTATTGTGATTGGGAAGGTATCCTCATATTCCTTCTCCAGTTGCTTATTTTTGGTGTAAAGAAAGGCTACTGATTTTTCCAGGTTTATTTTGTTGTTGGTGTTTTTTTAATTTTTTTTTTTTTTAGAATTTACTTTCTAAACTTTATTTCTTCTGCTTTTAAAATATTTCTGTTTGGGTTTCTCTGCAAACTTAAAACACTTTTCAGTTGGTTACAGAAGATATTAGCAAACTAGGTAAGAAGGCAATTTTTTTTTTCCGTGCTAATTTTCTTTTCTTTTTTATTTTTTATTTTTTGCTTCGGTAATCATTATTATAGTTCAATTTAAGTAAAAGTGTTACAGCTTTATATTTAAAGTCCAACTTAAAACAAACACATCTTATACTGTCTGGTTGGGCAGGACAGAAATCAGGCATCTAGTTAAGTAGCAATTTGAGAATCAGCCAGAAAATAATAGCAGATTAAGCAAAATGCATGGGAAGGAGGTGAGGAAGCCATAGAACTACTCTACAACAAATTGGGTCTGGCTCAACGTTTGGTGAATCTTTCTTAAGCTTCAGTGTTCCTGTCTTCATCATCTCTACCTCTAGCCTACCTAACTCTGTATGATATGTTTGCACTTGTAAGTACTGAGGATTGAACTATGTTAGGGAAGCAGTGTACATACGAGCTGCTCTAGGCCCCTCTCCCTCTTTACTCTTTCCTTTTTATGGTTTCCCTTCCTTCTTTTTGTCCTCCTTTCTTATTTTTTTTTAAATATTCTCACTATGTTGCCCAAGATGGCCTTGAATTCAGTCTGTAGACTAGGCTGTACTTGAACTTGGAATCTTCCTGCCTCAGTCTCTCAAGGGACACAAATTACAGATCTGTGCCAACAACCCAGCTCTATAATCTTTATGCATCACCTCTACCCCTGTCATCTCTTTTGCTGTCATTTCTAATCCTGTCTCTGTTATCTCTGTCTCTATAGCTGCTATGTCTGTCACCTCTCTATCATATTTTTTTTGGTCATCTAACTTTAATATATATATATTCTTTTATTTCATTTTTTAATAATAAGTAATAAGTTATGAGTACAAGCATCCTTCATGTAAAACCAATTTGCAAGCAGTTGTGCCCAAACCCACACAGACCAAGTCTCCCACCATCCAGCTGGAGGGGCTTGTATGTACAATCAAGTTGATCAAATAAGCATCCAGTCTATATTGCTGTAGCTTGACCATTCACCCCAGTCGCAGCCTTTACATTCTACCATGCCCTCTCTTCCGCAGATTGTTCCCTAGGCTTAGAAGAGAGAACAGGTGGACAAGAAACAAAACAGTCTACTTTCTCTGGAGATGTCGTTTTGGACTCTGATCAGCTCTGGCTGTTTCCTTTCATGGGCTGACAGTTTGTTCAGGAATGACCTTTCAATCCTACTAATGAAACACAAGCAATTAGGTATATAGGTATTTGAACAGTACAAATTATTATGGTAGGTTACTTTGGTATACACACATGTGTTTGGATGGTATGCTAATCCATGATTTATGTTTTTTCTGTAAAAGATGACAAGGTCTTACTGTGGCTTATAACATCTCCTAACCATTAGAGGATGTAAGCTTGTGGCATCAGCTGTGAGTTATTCCTCCAAGGAGAGATTTGGGATATACAGACATATGGCTGCCACTGCTGCACAGTATTTCCAGGCAGGTGAGATGTAGCTGATGCTAACGAAGGAGACTTGCTTGACTCAAGGAAACCAATATTTGTTTTATTGTTTTAGTGGCCTTTGGTAAAACTCTCTGGTATTCCAGAGAGTAATTGTACACTTGCAAGTGTGGTCTCAATACATCTTTCCCATGCTTACAGCAGGGCCTTACTCTCTCTATTCTTGCAGGTATCCCAGTTTACAGCCAAGAAGCCTTTACCTTTTGGGGCGGGGGGGTTGGATCTCCTGGCCAACATCTCCTTGGTAGAATAATCCGTTGCTGATATCAGAGCACTCCTGTATTAATATATTTTGCTTAAATGCATGGCTTAAAGAGATTTTAGTATTATATTTGATTCTGAATAGAGAATAATCATTTCCACAGTTCCTATGTCTAGTAGTCAATTAAAGAAAGCTGTTTTTCCGGTTTTATAAGTGATTACCTCTATAACAGTCGGCTCTAATTTACAGTTAGAGAATGACTTCATTACCATCATATTTTTCTTTGTTATATGAAAAGGAGGTAAGAAAGACTCATAAAGACAACATTATGAACTTTGCAGGTAAATGGGTGGAGCTAGAAGATATTATATTAAGTGAAGTAACACAGTCCCAGAAAAACAAACGACGAATGGTGTCCCTCATCTGTGGATGCTAGCGTCAATAACCCAGTTGTAAATATTTCTTGTGGAGAGGGATGCATATTGAAAGAGCAACAGAAAGACTGCATCAGAAAACTGACTGAAATGGGGAATCTGGAGGGATGGGAGGGTTGGGAGAGGGACACTGGTCTATATTCGATTAATGTATATTTAATTGATGTGAGTTCAACAAGTATCCAATATTGCCCAAGCTCCATCTACAAATTACATGGTATTTTAGGACTTATTAAAAGTAAAAATGTCTATATTAAACAACATTGGTGTGGTGGTTTGAATGAGTGTCCCCCATAGGCTGTAAGTATTCAGACATTTGTCTCCAGTTGGTGGCAATATTTTTGGAGGTCTTAGAAGGTGTGGCTGTGCTGGAGGAAGTGCGTCACTGGGGGCAGGCTTGGTGAGTTTTAACAAGCCTCCCAGTCTACAGTTGCTTCCTCTCTGCTTCCTGTGCTCTTTGCGAGATGTGACCCTCAGTTTGCTGCTCCAGATCCAGCCGCCACGCCTCCCACCACAATGGACTCTAATTCCCTGGAACCACCAAATGTAAGCTCAAATAAACTCTTCCTTTTATAAGTTCCTTGGTCATGGTGTTTTATCACAGCAACAGAAAACTGACTAATACAGTTATTGGTACCAGAGAGTGGGCTGTTGGCTGTGAAGAACCTGACCATGTGGATGTTTGGAGAAATGTGGAAGACTTTGGAACTTTGGGCTAGAAAGGCTGTTGACTACTGTAAGCAGAGCTTAAAGGGCCATTCTAGTGGAGGCCTGGAAGAAAGCATGGCTGCAAAAGATGTGGTTCCAGNGGAGGATATTTCAAGACAGCCTAATGTAGAAATGGTGCCATGGCTTTTAATGGTGAATATTGTGCAGATCTACAGTGAAGAAGAGCAGATGGGGCAGACAGAAATGCAAAATGTACAGTTTGGATCTGATAACTGCACTAGGAAGATTAAAGGTGGGGCCAAGGCTTGTGAAGGAGAGTTTCCTTTTGATAAGGGGATTAGAGTGATTAAGGAAGGGCCTCAAGATTTACAAGTAAACAAAAGAATCAGTACCTTCAGGGCAAGACCACACCCAGCTAATCCTCCAGCAAGTCCAGGGCAGAGAAAAATTACAAATGTGGTTAAAGGAGGAGAGATTCCATCCCGAACTTGCAGCCAAACTCAGCAGTTTCATTCACGTGGTGCTGGATTTAGAGGCATGAAGTTTGCAAGAGTGAAGCGGTCATCAGTTCTTCCTCCACGGTTTCAGAGATCTGCCAAGGTCAGGCAGAGTGCAGCAGGGGTGTCCTTGCATAAAGTAGGCCCTGATAGGCCATTGCGTGAAGCTGTGAATGTGAAGCCTGGTTGGCAGCAGAGACCCCAAGAAGACATTCGAGATGCCAGACCTGTGAGATATTTGCCAAGGAGAGCTGCATACAGGAAGTGGTACCAACCTAAGAAAGAGATGTATGTTGCAAGCAAAGCTGGAAGAGCTGAGCCATCTAAGCCCTTTGGAAGTCAAGTCCCAGAAGTTGCATGTGGAGCTACAGGACTTGGTTTTTGCCCTGCTGGTTTTCTGTCTTGTTTTGGTCCAATATTTCCTCACTATGTCTCTATTCCTCCTTTTTGGAATCAGAATGTGTATTCGGTGGGAGTTTGTAATTTGTCTTTTGGTTTTACAGGAGCTTACAGTTAAGAGATTGGCCTGAGTCTCAGAAGAGACTTTGGACTGTGGACTTTTGAATGGCATTGAAACTGGTGGAGACTATGGGAACTTTTGGGGTTGGACTAAATGCATTTTGCATTTTATATGGTCAGGAGCCTATGAGGGCCAGGGAGTGGAATGTGGTGGTTTGAATGAGTGTCCCCCATAGGCTGTAAGTATTCAGACATTTGTCTCCAGTTGGTGGCACTGTTTTTGGAGGTCTTAGAAGGTGTGGCCATGCTGGAGGTAGTGCGTCACTGGGGGCAGGCTTGGTGAGTTTTAACAAGCCTCGTGGTCTACAGTTGCTTCCTCTCTGCTTCCTGTGCTCTTTGCGAGATGTGACCCTCAGCTTGCTGCTCCAGCCGCCATGCCTCTCCAGCCACCATGCCTCCCGCCACAATGGACCCTGGAACTGTCAATCGTAAGCTCAAATAAACTCTTCCTTTTATAAGCTCCTTGGTCATGGTGCTTTATCACAGCAACAGAAAAGTGACTAATACAATTGGTTAAAAGGCTTTAATAAAAATGGTAATACATCTAAGTTAATTGGAAATATAAATTGTTCACATTTGTTTTACTTAAAATCTGTATAACAATAACTTTGGGATTAACATACACAAATGTTCTCTATAATTTTTGTGTCATACAGCATCATCTTGTAACATTCTCTATTACCTGTAGGATAACTTAACTTAAGGAATTAAGTTGCTTTCCAAATTAACAACATACAGCCACCCAAAACAGCTTGGTAAATTTAATGAAATTTCTGCCTTGATTTCTGCCTATAGAATTGTATGTTCCCACAGGTCAAAACATCACCAACTTAACAGCTGAGAAATAAAAGATACAGCCTTGCATTGTGTAGGATGTACCAAGAAATACCAGCAGAGAAGTCGGCCCATCTAAACATTAAAAGGAAGAAGAGCCTCAGACTGCTACAGGCATCAAACATCTCTGTGGATCCTATTTGTAACAACTGTTTATAATGAGTCCTAATGAACCTTCTAGGTGCAGCAAAGTCTAGGTTTATTTTGTATCCCACCACTTTACTGAAACTTTTAATCGTTTCTAGGAGTTCGCTTGTGGTGTTTTTAACATTCCTTAGGTAAACTATCATATCGTCTGCCAAAAGGGATAGTTTTATTTCCTCTTTTCCAATTAGTACTCCTTTAATTTCGCTTTCTCACCTTATTGCCCTAGCAAGCATTTCAAGTACTATATTGAAGAGGAGTGGTGATAGTGCACAGCCTTGCCGTGTTTCTGCCTTTAACTATGGAAGTTAGTCTGCAGGGAGGAGGCTTCCAAATCAGTGCCATGTCAAATGCTCAAAGTATTGTGACCAAAGTAGGTTCTGTCTTCAGGGACTTACCTGTCAATAGGGACTTACCTGCAAGTTCTGGGAAGCAATTGAAGGGTGTGGCAATATCCTGTGCTATGTTTAAGTCTGTTTGACTACCCTAACCAATAATTCAAAGGATGGTTTCCCTGACACTGTGTTTTTCATTTTATAACCTTCAACTATGTGCATGCTTACTGAACTAATACATTTCCCTCTTGGTTTTCACACCATCTAAGCATTTTTATCTCTCTTTTCTCTCCCACTGTTTAGTTCTCTTTATCACCTTCTCAGTTAAAGTATCTCCCATTTTATCTATTCTTTTAACATAACAACAGAAATCAGGCTAGAATGAGCACCAACGGATCTTAACACATTATTAAAAAGTTTTGAGATGCAATGTTTAATAAGGCAAATACAGTCGCTGCTCTCATAATCTTACTATCCTACCTAGGTGAAATGATAAAAAATAAATAATTGTAGGCTTGAGAGATGGTTCAGCAGATCAGATCACTGGTTGCTTTTGCAGAGGGCCAGGTTTCAATTCCCAGCACACATATTGAGGCTAACAGTCATCCATAATTCATGAAGTCTGATTCCTTCTTCTGACCTGCTCAAGCATTGCAAGACATGAGCGCACTTACAGGCAATTCACTCATATGCATAAAATTAAAAATCATGAGCCGGGCATGGTGAAATATGCCTTTAATCCTAGCACTTGGGAGGCAGAGGCAGGTGGATCTTTGTGAGTTCAAGGCCAATCTGGTCTACAGAGTGAGTTCTAGGCCAGTTGGGGCTACAGGGAGACTCTGTCTCGAAAAGACCAAAACAATTAAAAAAAATCATATAAAATATTCTGTAAAGTAAAATAGATTTTAGTTTGATGAAGACCCACTTATTGATTATTCACCTTAATTCCTGAACAGCTGATGTCCCATTGCTATTGCCACAGCCCTTGATTGCCTCGAAGAACTTGAATGTAAGGCATACTTTGGACATAGGACTTGGAGCAATGGACTTAGAATGGACATGAAAGCCACCTCCCTGAAGGCTAGCACTAATAGTTTTGGAGAACCCTACAAAAGCTACTAATTAACGACATCCATCCATGATACAACCCCAGGTTTAAGGCCTAATACCCACAACAATGACCACCCAACAAACTATATTAGAGCAATAATAGCACTTTTTCATGAGGGTAATCAACAGCTACCTAATTGGACCTAATTCATGTGGTACTATAAACATAGCCAAATAAACATGGCTGGCGAGGTCATAGATATTACAGAAAACCTCAAGCTGTCACATTTCTAAACAAATGAAATTTTTTTACTATGTGCTAAATATAGATCCTTATATTTACAGGTAATTATGGTAGTCACCATTATCAAAGAAGCAGCTTTTTTAACAGACAGGGGCCATTCCACAACTGATCACACAGAGATCATGTATGTGCCTAGCCCTAAGTGACACATCTACAATGAAACCTCTACACCTAAGTCTCATGGAACATAGTGGAACAAGACATAGGGAAAATATCAATGCAACTCTCAACTCTCATTAATGAAGCCCCCTTCTGCAAAAGAAGGCAATGAACCCAGGGCCCAGGGACCCTCATTGCAGAAGAGGGGAAAGAGTGATTATAACAACCAGGGGAGGAGATACTTGACAATATGGAAACAGTCTCACAGGCTTTGGGATCTTGTTCATATGAACTTACAGCAGTGGGAACAGCATGGACAAGATCCATGAAAATTTAAAGCAGACAAGTTCCAGCATAGAACTGTGGAAACAGTTGGCAGCAGGCTCCAATTGAACTAAATAACTGTTGGGTAGTTGAATATTGATAAGTGAGGAAGAACTTATCTTCTTAAAGGAGGGACCCTAGATAGGAAGATTAGACCCCAGAGGATAAAATTGCACTGAGGGACCTCAGGGGTCACTAACTTGACTCAATAGGGATTAACATAAATGACAGAATGCATGAAATCAGGTAAAGCATATGGTAGGTTGCCAATGGGGGAAGGGGTATAAAGATGATTAAGGGGTTGTGTATGAAATACACAAAAATTCAGTAAAAATTACATTAATTAAAAATCAAAAATACATAATTTAATGAAAGAGTAAAGATAATTTTAGAAAATAATAAACAATTTAACAAAATGAAACTGGAGTTAATGAGATTAAGTATGCCAATAGAAGGACTTCAGTAATCTTTAAGTAAAATCATTAAGAAGGGGTTTTTTCAGGGAAGTGGTATTTGATCTAAAATCTACAGGCTGTTTAATTACAGTAAGAAGGAAAATGGTTCAGCATAGAGAACTCAGAATGTTATATCTGAAGACGAGAAACAGTTTATGGTGTTCATGGAAAAGAGAGGAAGTATGGCTGGAGTAAATGACATAAGGACAGTATCACAGGAAATTCAAAAAAAAAATGCAGGAAAATATAAGCCAAAAACACTAAAGAGGCAATTAGATGGATCTTTGTGAGATACGGGCAAACTTGGGATGATTGCCATAGCTTATTCCAGGCTAGCTGGTGCTACATAGTAAAATTTTGTCTCAAAAATGCAAAAACAACCAATCAAGCAAACAAACAAAGTAAGGGTTAGCTCCCATAAGGATTTGTAAACTCTGGTAGAGACTAAACAATTTCCAGTAGGAAAGTGAGTTAATTACACTTGCATTGAGACATTGAAGAGTCCTTTTTTGTTTTGTTTTATTTTTTGATCTTTTCAAGACAGGGTCTCCCTGTAGCCCCAGCTGTCCCAGAACTCACTCTGTACACCAGGCTGGCCTTGAACTCAGAAATATCTGCCTGCCTCTGCCCCCTGAGTGCTAGGAATAAAGGCGTGTGCCACCATGCCCGGCATAGAAGAGTCCTTTTTTAAAGAAATCTGTTCAGCATTTTTAATCTAGTAGTTTCCAAGCACGTTTTATTACTAATGGTTTTTACCACTGTACCACAGATATTAACATATTTCATACCAATTTCAGAGTATACCACTCTACAAAATACTTATATAGATAAATTTATGATTAAAATAACCATTGTGCTATGAAACAACTGAGAAACAACTGTGCATGAGAAACAACTGAGAAAAAAAGACCAAGAGAACAGGTCAGTGGTAGCACCACACCCCCAGCACCAGCAAAGAAAAAACAAAACTTGAGATGAAAGTCTAGGAACTAAATTCTTATTCTAATATTCTACTTAAATGAAACTGAAGAAGTATTAAATGGTTATAACTTATGGCAGTCCCTTAAGAAACTGGAACTAGGAAGTCTATCTATATACATATACCTTGAATCTACCATCTGAGAATTTCTCTCAGCCTCCACTTGACCTTTTATCTATTTTCATTCTGCATTACTTCGTTAAGTAGTGAGATCTATATGTTTGCCCCCTTCTGGATAAAGTGGCACTTTTACTTTATTGGTTTTTTTTAATTTTCATGTTTTTATTGATGTTTTGTGTATTTCATTCATCATTTTCCAATTCAGTTCAGTCATATTTCCCTTTCCCTTCTCCCCACCCCACCCTATCCCAGATCATGCATTCTGCCATAACTGTTCTGCATCTTTCTCTCAGTTTTTTTTCATTTTTTAACAATAAGTGATAATTTATGAGTACAAGCATCCTTCATGTAAAACTAGCTTGCAAGCAGTTGTGCCCAGACCCACACAGCCCATGGGTCCCACCATCCAGGGGGGGGGGGGCGCATGTTCAATCAAGTTGATCAAACGAACATCCAGACCACATTGCTGTAGTTTCACACAGGCAAGTGTACAGATGGTCTCTGGAATACCAGAGAGTATTACCAAAGGCCACTAAACCAATAAAGCAAATATGGGTTTACTTTATTGGTTTTTAAACTGATACCCCTAATTCAAATAGTACTCGCTGAATAGTACTTTAGCATTTGATGAGTTCTTTTTTTGTTTTTAATTTTTTATTTATTTATTATTTTTCATGTGTATGAATGTACTGTCTGCATGCAGGTCTGTGCACCCGTGTCATGTAATGCCACAGAGGTCAGAAGAGGGCGTCGGATTCCCTTGGGACTGGAGTCAAAGACGGTTCTCAGCCATCATGTGGGTGCTGGGGATCAAACCCGGGTCTTCTGCAAGAGCAGTCGGTGCTCTTAATCGCTAGGCCATCTCTCCAGCCCCAGAGTTCTAAGGATTGTAAAGAAAGCCTCAAATAATCCAATGACTGCTGAACATACCACTTTGTCTCCTGAGAATCTTGGCAAATATAACTGCATTCGGTCATCAGAGGATTAATGATACCGAATACTCTCAAGACTTTTTCTAACCTGTCTGAAACTTGAAAATATCTGATTAAGATTTTTCTATTGGGTACGAATTTTGCTTTTTGAAGCCCATTAATTAGGTGCCTCGTTAGCACAGTAGGTAACACGTCAGTCTCATAGAATCCCATTAAAATGCAAGTACGTCATACCTGAAGCCAAATGCAATCACTTATCATCTTGATTTACTCTTCTGCCACACGAGATTCTGTGCACCTGGGATAATGTGAAGAGGATTTGGAAAAAGTATATGTGGAAAGTTCCAGAAAATGGATGATTTGATGCATAGTATAGAATACCACACAGGGGTCAGTACAGTGACACCATGCATCTGTTGAGGAAACAAGAAGGCATGAAAACCAACACTGAACAATATAATTTCAGCAAAATTAAAATTGTTATCTCCTCCACTATGTGTTTCTTTGTTGTTTCATTGTGTCACAGTGGTTTGTCTATAATACAGATGGAAAACTTCATACTGAAGTTATTTTAACTACCTTCACAATAACTGACTGAAGTGATAAATACTGAAAAGTAACATTTCATTGGGGTGGTCATTTTCCTGGTACTTTATTTGGCCATTGAGTGTTCTCTACTGAATCTTCTTTATGTGGAGATTTTAATTGACTCCATGAAGGCCACAGTTTGGCCTCTGATTCCACCCTCCCTGAATCTTGCAGAAAATGGCAATACATCATTTTGTCCCAGACCTACATCTTTTTAATGACACTGGTCCAGTGCAAACTGAGTTCAATCATAATCAATATTCAAGTAAGACACTGTTAATAGAACACTATGTTTTGTATTAAATTTAACAAACTCTTCCTGAGCACCTACCACATGGGCTTTCAGGAGAAATGGGCAATATGC
This sequence comes from Rhizomys pruinosus, assembly GCA_009823505.1. Lineage (NCBI taxonomy): Eukaryota > Metazoa > Chordata > Mammalia > Rodentia > Spalacidae > Rhizomys > Rhizomys pruinosus. The sequence continues at coordinate 1,065,651 of VZQC01008131.1, forward strand.
TTTACATAAAATCCAATACTTTCTGAAAATTATAATGAGGAAAATCATCATTCTCTCCTACACATCATTCAATTTTCATTACATTCTTATTTTTATCTACTATGAGAGGAACTGTGTTAGGTATTAGGTAGGTAACAGAGAAGAAAACAGGTAAATTCCCTGCCTTCGGTGAACTTTACCTTTTGAAGATATTTGAGGTTTATTTTATTGTGAGGCTTGTTCTTCTTAGCTTACTAGTATGAAAACTATTGAGTGTTTGTCTTATGTCTCTATTACAAAATGATTCAGTGGAGTGAGATTTGACATTTAACATAGGGTTGAAATATTTCATCAAACAACCATGAAAAGAGGCATTTTATTCAGAAATAAACAGCATGACTAAAATAATGGATGAGTCTAAAGCATAAAAGTAGTCATTTTTTAAGAAAACAGTAGGAATCATGAGGTAAATAATACAAGTAAAGCTGAAAAATAAGTTTGGCAGAACATATTATATAGTTTGGATCTGGAACGTGTCCCAAAGTCCCGTATGTTACAGGTTTGTTCTCCAGGATGGCACTGTGAGAAAGCAGCATAACTAAGAGAGGTCATTGGTCATTGTGTGTATGCTCCTGAAGAGGAATTTGTGACTTCACCTTTTTAAAAATCTTCTCTTTTATTTTCTGCTCATGAATCCAGTAAGTTTCTTCTACCATAAACTCCCACTCATGACATGTTGCCACACCACAGTGCCAAAGCCACAGAGACAACCAATCTTTTTCCTGGAACCTCAAAATCTATGAGCCAACAAGACTTAGACATGATTGGCCCCATCAACATTCTGTCATGGGGGGCGGGGTTCACTCTAGGCCCTGCCACTCCCTGAGAACTTACAAACAGTAGACAATGCCTAGATGGAGGATCTTGCAACCTCCCCTAAGGATGCCCAGACATTGGATGCTGGGGAGAAGAAAGACATTGTCTTCAGTGGGTGTAGCCAGTAAAACGTTGACCAGACTCTTGTTTAATAACCTCTTACCAATGTCCCTGTATGTAACTTTACTTAAATTCATTGGATCACCAAAAATGTCATGAAAGTAAAAAGTAGAATGAAGACTACTTGTAAATGTCAGAGGTTCAGTGGGAATTAGAGGGGGATAAAAATATAACAGATAAATAAATTATATACATTTATGAAAATGTCACAATGAAATCCATCATTATGTATCATTAATATTTGTCAACTGACTATAATAAAATTGTGAGAAAAATAAATTTTCTTTCTTTATGAACTAATTATTTCAGACATTTCATTTCATTAACAGAAATATTTTTTGTCCTTTTTTTTTTTTTTTGGTCTTTTTGGGACAGGGTCTCCCTGTAGCCCCAGCTGTCCTGGAATTCACTCTGTAGACCAGGCTGGCTTTGAACTCACAAAGATCCGCCTGCCTCTGCCTCCCAAATGCTAGGATTAAAGGCATGTGCCACCACGCCTGGCTCATTAACAGAAATATTAATACAAGACCCAAACAAAACTGTAATACTAGGCTGAGAATTCTACATTTAGTTACAAGACCATGTCTATCATCTATATTTCTACTATATTGAACATAGAAATTATATGACTTAATTACTCATAGAACATAATCTGGCTTCATACATGTTGAGTGGCTAGGAACAGAGAACAAAAGTGGGAACGGAGAGATGTGTTAGAAGATTTCTGTAATAGCCCAAAAAAGAGGCAATAAAGAGCTATCCAAATAGAGTGTCAGTGGGAGTAGAAAGGAAAAATTGGATCCAAAAATAAAATCTATCTGACTTGATAATGACTAATTTTAGGTAGGATAAATCAAAAGAAGTGTGAAAGATGGGGAAGAAGAAAGAATTAATCATAATTTGCATAGTGCTTAGGAATTGATGACTTTTAGTTTGTTTCAATTTCTAGAGCTTTCCTGCAGAGACTGTCCTCTAAAAGTATTAAAAGGGAATCAAGAATCCAGATAATCCTAAAATAAGTATGATTGACTATGTCCAATTTTCAGATGCTGAATAACCAACCACTGTACCCCTAAGCACTATTCAAAACACTAGGATAAAGTGACAAAGGGGAATGTGTATGGTTATTACCTTTAAAGCATTCAGCCTTCTGCCAGGCATCATGGCACACATATTTAAAATCAGCACTTAGGAATCAGAGGCAGGTAAATGTTTTTGATATGTAGGCCAGGATGGTCTAAATAGCAAGTTCCAGGCAAGCAGGTGCTACAGGAAGGACATATCTCAAAAAATTATATGCAGTCTTCTGATATACATAGCTAGACAATAATCATTAGTTGTTAATTCAATAACATGTTTCATGAGCATGTAGTCTCTGTGAAATTCTGTTCTTCATTCTCAAAATGCAATGAATAAAACAGATAAAATATCTACTCTTAAAGAGCTTATATTATAGTTGTTTTTTTCACATAAAAATTATTTTTATTTTTTTAACAAATCTAGACCCCTGTTCTCGCCCATTCCCCCACCCCGCCAGAGCTCATACATTCTGCCAAACATGCTTTTCATCTCTTAGTCTTTCTCAATATTCTCCATGAGGAAGTTGACTGTTTTGAGCAGAAGTTCACTGTTTCAGTCAGTTCTTTGATGCAGTCCTTTCTGTTGTTGTTGTTGTTTCCAATATGCATTACACCCAACTGCTTTGGACAAAAACTCAGGGGGCCCTACACAAGAAATACTTACAACTGGGTAATTGGCACTAGCATCCACTAAAATTAAACCTCTGAAAAAGAAAGATAGATTCATATAATGATGATTGCTATGAAACGCTAGAACTAGGGAAGAGATTAAAGAGACAAGGGAGTTAGGTCTTACATTAGGATGGATGGAAAAGGCTGTGTGAGTAGGGAGCCAATCATGCAAGTACCTAGAGGAAAGGTCATCTAGCTGGGCAGAAAGCAAAGTAAATACCAAATTATTCAGAATGTAAAGAATATGTAAAACACAAAGAAGAGTATCAAAGCCAGTGTAACTGTGATAGAATGAACAAGAGAAATAAAATACTATTGTATGGATAAGGGCAGTGCTCTTGATTCCCAATGAAATAGAACTAATAGCAAAATGTTCAAGAGACAGTCAGGGCATTATGACTTACCATTCATGAATGGATTGATGTCTTTATTTTTTATAAAATATTTTTATTGAAGTGTTGTGCATTTCATACATTTCTTAATCAAATTTAGACCCATTTCCCCTTCCTTACTCCCCCCTCACTCTACCAGAGTTCATGCATTCTGCCATACATGTCTTTCATCTTTTTCTGTCTTTTTTAATATAAAATTTTCAATGTAGAAGTGTACTGCTTTGGGCAGAAGTTTACTGTTTCAGTCAGTTCTTTGACCCAGATTTTTGTTGTTGTTGTTGTTGTTGTTGTTGTGGTTGTTGTTCCTTCCAATTTGTATGGATCCAAAATATGCATAAATGCATGTGCCACATATATCAAAATTATGATGTCTGAAAATAAACTATAGGTTAATTCCAAAACACATCTAGGGAGTCACACTTTGATAGTAGAGTTGTATGCAGCTAATGCAGCAATATTATGTTACATTCCATTACATAGCAAGTTGATGAGTAACATCAAGCATTATATTTTCTAAAAAACAAAGAAATTAAAAGGAATTATTCAGTTTGCCTTATAAAGAAAAATTTGGTGCTAGCAACCACAAATGAGGGAAACCATACATCCTTTGTTTTTCTGAGACTGTTTTACTTCAGATGGTATGGCTTCTAGTTCCTGCCATTTATCTACAAAGTTCATGACATCATCTTTCTTTACCCCTGAATAGAATTCCATTGTGTAGATGTACCACATTTATTTTTTTGGTCTTTTCGAGACAGGGTCTCCCTGTAGCCCCAGCNGACTTAACATTAATCTTCCTCACAACCAGTCTTAAAGAGACCAAGTCTCAGGTATCAAAGGATTTGAACTAGTCTAGTCAATATTTTTTTTTTGGTCTCCCTGTAGCCCCAGCTGGCCCGGAACTCACTCTGTAGACCAGGCTGGCCTTGAACTCACAAAGATCCATCTGCCTCTGCCTCCCAAGTGCTAGGATTAAAGGCGTGTGCCACCATGCCCAGCCCCACATTTTCTTTATCCTCTCGTCTGTTGAGGGACATGGGTTGAGCCCAGCTCTTCACTACTGTGAAGAGAGCTGCAATAAACATAGATGTGCATATAGATCTGGGATAGATGAGTATTTTGGGTGTATACCCAAGAGTGGCATGACTGGGTCAGGAGGTAGGCTCATTTTGAGTATTTTAAGAGTTTTCTACACTACTTTCCATAGGGTTTGTACAAACTGGCATTCCCACTATCAGTGGATGAGTGTTCCCCTTTCCGCACAACCTCTCCAGCATTTGGTATCCTTTGTTTTCTTGATCATTGCTAGGTTTACGGGAGTAAGATGAAATATTAAGGTGGTTTTAGTTTGCATTTCCTTAATTATTAGCAATTTTGAATACTTTTTAGATGTTTCTCAGCCATCTTTACTTCTTCATTTGTGAAGTCTCTGTTCAGTTCTTGACTCCATCTTTTAGGGGTCATTTATTTCTTACTCCTTTTTTTTTGAGTAGTTTATATATTCTGGATGTTAATCCTCTATCAGATTTATCACTCATGAAGGGTTTCCCCCACTCTGTGGGTTTTGTCTTCACTTTATTGATTGTTTCTTTCACTGCACAGAAGTTCGTGAGTTTTCAATTGTTGGCCTTATTTTTTGTACAGCTGCTGTTTGATTTAGAAAGTCTTTTCCTATGCCTTTTTCTTGTATGTTGCTGCAAACATTTTCATCTATCCCCTTCAGAGTTTTGGGTTTCACTTTGAGGAAATTGATCCATTTGGAGTTTTTTTTTTATTTGTTTATTTTTAAGGGATTCTACAATATAATAACACAGTTGTTTGCAGATAACATTGATGTTACTCAGTTTGCCATACAATTAGGTAATTAGTGCATTTTGCAAGTATCTATGTCCAATTTTTGAACAACCCAAGGTTCCCATAGTCCAGTTGGAGAAGCTTGTATGCACAGGCATGTTGATCAATTATAGTCCAGACTATATTCCTGTAGTCTCATGTTTCACCCCTATCTCTCCACAGCCCTTACATTCTACCACGACTCCTCCTCCACAATTTGTTCCCTGGGCTTTGGGAAAGGGACACAAGTGGGTGAGAAGAAAACAGTCTACTTTCTTTGGAGTTGTCATTTTGGACTCTAGTCTGTTCAGGTTGTTTCCCTTCATGGGTTGACAGCTTTTCAGTGATACCTTTTCAGTCATACTANGATGTACCACATTTTTGTCATCCACTCATCTGTTGAGGGGCATTTGGGTTGGTTCCAGCTCTTGGATATTGTGAAAAGAGCTGCAATAAACATGGATGTGCATATATCTTTGCAGTAGGATGAGTCTTTGGGACATATACCCAGAAGTGGTATGATTGGGTCAGGTGGTAAGCTCATTCCAAGTCTTTTAAGGGTTCTCCACACTGCTATCCATAGTGGTTGTACAAGTTTACATTCCCACCAGCAGTGGATGAGTGTTCCTCTTTCCCCACAACCCCTCCAGCATCTGTTGTCTTTTGTTTTCTTGAACTTAGCTAGCCGTACTGGAGTGAGATGATATCTGAGAGTAGTTTTAATTTGCATTTCCTTAATTATTAATGATGAGGAACACTTTGTAAGATTTTTCTCAGCCATCTTTAATTCCTCACTGGTGAAGACTCTGTTCAGCTCTTTATTCCATCTTTTGAGTAGGTCATTTGTTTTCTTTGTTTTTTGAGTAGTTTATATTTTATTGACATTAATGCTCTGTCAGATGTGTCACTGACAAAGATTTCTTCCCACTCTGTGGGTTTTCTCTTCACCTCCTTGATTGTTTCTTTCACTGTACAGAAGCTTTTGAGTTTTATGAGGTCCCACTTGTCAACAGTTGACCTTACTTCTCGTGTGGGTACTGTCTGGTTTAGAAAGTCTCCTCCTACACCTATGTGTTGTAGGTTGTTGCCAACTTTTTCTTTTATCACCTTCAGGGTTTCAGGCTTCACATTGAGATCTTTGATCCACTTGGAGTTTATTTTCAAACAGGGCGAGAGAACTGATCTTTTCTTCTCACTAGATAAAGTCCTCAAATATTTAGATAAAATTGTCATATGATGGACTCTCATATAAAGTATGATAAATCAGTAATGCAAAGTAAAAAGTTATTAAGTACTGTGAATTCATATAAATAAGTTGCTTGGGTCATTTATTGGATAGGATACATCCAATTGAAAAGACTCAAAAAAGTTAGTGTTAGTCTACAAAAGTAAGGAAGAATGTATATTATATGAGGTAGATCATGCCATTTGAAGTGAAAAATATAATCTAGACATCTTGGACATGCTAAGCTAAGAAGAGTGCAGTTGTCAGTACATAAGGAGACTATTAGGAGAAGTAAATGGAGAGTTAGAAAGGGAAGTTAAAGCTAAAGTGTGAATGTTCTTAACTATTATTAGACTTGGAAGTTTGATGATCTGATTCATGATCCAGTCATTAGAACATGCAGGATTTCAAGCCAAATTTCTAGATCCCAGAACTAGTTCTTCAATTTAACAGCTATAAAATTTGAGAAAATAATTAAAAGCTGGTAGTCTGGTGCTACAGTCATTTCTATAATACACAAAAATGGTGAATGTAAGAAGAGTAAGTACAGATACTAGGTTTACTCTTTTGTTAAAACTGAAACTCTACATCATATTCAAACAGAAGTGTCTCATGAACACTTGAGATACTTGGAGGAATTAAACAAAGAACAGGAGAATTGGAAATGGAATAACATACTTTTATTTTTGATGTATTACACTATGGTAAATATAGCTCATAGTTTACATTACATTGCCACATTGAGGGCAGATTTCAAATGTTCCTAACACCAAAGATATCACATGTTTAGTGATAATAGATTGGTTAGCTTGATGTAATAAATCTATGCTAAACTACAGCAATATAGTCTGGACACTTATTTGATCAAATTGATTGAACATACAAGCCCCCCCCCCCCAACCTGGATGGTAGGACACTTGGGCTGTGTGGGTTTGGGCACAACTGCTTACAAATTGGTTTCACATGAAGGATGCTTGTACTCATAAATTACTACTTATTGTTAAAAAACGAAAAAAAATAAAGAAGTAATAGAAAAAAAGAAAAAAAAGTGAAAGTGAATGCAAAATGCACTTTGTGCTCTCCTCCATGAGATCAGCAGTAGGAAAATACACCTTCCTGCGAGCTTTTGTCTGTGCCAGAGGTGGTCATGAACTTGCTGCTCTAATAACTCACTCAAACCCTAACACACTTCTCCATATCAACAACCATCAGGAATATCCAGGTATTCCACACTTGACCCTGAAGGTGTGCCTCTAGAAAAATAGTATGTAGATCAAATCATTATGCCTGAAATTGTATTGCAAAACACACCAGGGAAATATGTTACTTAAAGGAATCTTGTAGTACTTCTTTGTGTAAGGAATTCTTTCATCCCATGAATAAACTATATTTCATTTGTAAAAATAAATAAAATTAAATAAAAAATAAAAAAGTAAAAATATCCAAAAAAAGAAATATATGCTATATTACACATCTATAATGTGAATTTACATTCCATAATAATGTATAGTAACAATTTGTTAGTGTATAATAATAAAGAAAAGGATAACTCCATGTACCTCTGTGGGACTCATGGACTACAGCCAGAGGTAGGGACGGTGCCCAGGGGGCAGGCAGAGGCTCAACTTCCTACTTGGACCTTTAAGGGTGCAGACAACTCTGCACACCTCTGCATGACTCCTTGGTGACTGCAGCTGAAGTAGGGACTGTGCACAGCAAGCCAAACCACTCCATCCCCTCCCCCCAGAGTGGCCACCATTGTGGGAACAGCTATAGAGACTGGGGTCACAAGGTAAAAGAAGAGACAGCAAACCTGCCAATCCTCAGTTAACCTAGAGGAACAGCCCTTCAACAAAGAAGAAACACTCCAATTTTGTATCAGATTACAATCAACAAATCAAATCCATATGCCAAAAGCACAACGAAAAGTCAACACCATGGGAAAAGCAAATAATAAATCCCCACCAAATTCTATCAGTCCTATGGAAGACTCCAACAAAGAGTTCTCCCTGGAGGTAACCCAGGACACAGATTCTAAAAGAACAAACCTAGACATACTCAAAGTATTCAAGGAATGTAAAGAGCAAATCAAAGACCTGAAGTAAGAGAATGACAAACTCTGGAAGGAACTAGAGGGAGAGAAGGATGAACACTGGAAGAAAGCGGAAACACTGAAAAGATCCCAGGCTGAAATGAAATAGGAAACTGAGCAGAGAAACAAGGATCTAGAAGGAGAGAAAGACAAGCTAGAGAAGGAAATGGAAATACTAAAGAAATCACAGGATGAAATGAAAAGGAAATTGAACACACATCCAATCAGCAGGAAAGGATGGAAGAAAGCCTCAATAACAGATTAGATGAAAGAAAATAAAATCTCAAGTCAGGAATATAAGATAGAAGGATCAGAATGCTCAAGTAAAGATTATGAAAATTAAAAAAAAAACACAAGAGTGGAAAAATCAGGAACACTATGAAAAGGACACTATGAAACGACCAAATCTCCTCATCATAGGGATAGAGGAAGGAGAAGAATCCCAGGAAAATGGTATTGATCAGATCTTCAACAGAATAATAGAAGAAAATTTCCCCAAACTGAAAAATGACAAAAGCATACAAATATAA
>VZQC01008131.1:1078552-1106237 GCA_009823505.1 Rhizomys pruinosus
CTTTTTCAGTGTTTCTACTTCCTTAAGATGTTTCTTTTTTTCTCTCTCTAGTTCTTTCTGGAGTTTGTCAATCCCTTCCTTTAGTTCTCTGAATTCTTCTTTATGTTCTTTAATTTCTCTGCATAGGTCTGCAATTATTCCTCTAAGGTCTGTTTCTGCGGTCACCTCCAGGGGGATCCCATTGTACCTATCTCCTACAGAGTTGGTAGAGCTTGGTGTGGTATTATCCTGCACCTTTCCCATGTTGTCCCTTCGTCATGTCCCTGGCATGTGGGTTTCCGTTTTGTGATTCAAACCACAAATGCCGTTTCAGTGTGCTGAAGGCTGAAAGCTTGTTTTGTTTTGCTTGCCTCCTTACAATGCTTTCTTCCCCCCCCCCTCCTTGTTTATGGAGTGTTGACTTGTCTAGGTTTTCAGGCTTTCACTTTTGTTTATAGATTGGATATTGGAAGTCTAAGTCACTCTTCCTTTCCTGTTCTGAGAGTTCTCCTAATCCACTGGATACTCTCTCTTCCTCAATTCCAGTTCTTGTGGGGGGGGGGGATGCCTGGCTTAGCCTGAACCCCGGCACCCGAGTCAGGCATCAGAGTCAGACCCAAACTCAGGGCCACTTCCGGCTGCGAGGGGGAAGGGCAACCCGCTGGGCTTATGGCTATGATCTAGCCTCCACCAGCCACCAGTCTCTCTGCCACAGACCAGAAAATCAATTGTCCAGCACCACAAAGGTCAATCTGTCCTAAGCTTTTACGTGCCTGGAGCAGTGTCGGCTGCTCCAGTTGATCCTAGCCGGCCCGGAACCTGAGCCCGAACACACGACCCCACTCCAGCACCGAGTCAGGCACCAGAGAGTGGAGTTTATTTTTATACAGGACAATAGGTAGTGCTTTAGTTTTATTCTTCTACAAGTGGCAATCCAGTTATGTCGACCCCTTTGGCTGAAGATGCTGTTTTTCCCCCATGGAGTCTTCTTGGCCCCTTTGTCAAATATGAGGTGGCTGAAATTGTATGTGCTCAAGAGTGGATCTTCAGTTTTGTTCCATTGGTCTACAGGTCTGTTTTTGTGCCAGTACCAGGATGTTTTTATGATTATAATTATAGTAATTACTACTATGAAAATATCTCAAGTTTTGACTATTTAGGCAATTTATTTTCCCATTATATATTTTTTGAGTGGCGACTAAGTGTCATGAATTCTATTATATTCTTGTAATACAATTTCAAGTTAAAAAGGAAAAAGATTTTGGTTTCACAGAGATTTCAATGTGTAGAAAACAAACATTTATGAAATACATATACACAAGATCACAAGCCATGAAAAGTGCTATGAATGGAAAATAAATTGCTTCTCTGGGTTTACATTTTGTACTTTGTGAAATTAACCCATAATCATTGGTTTCAATATTTAAAATTAGAATACAAGTAAATGGGTAAAGCCAGATAGGAACAATCTTAACTTAAAGTTCCAATGTAAAATTAAGCATTCATTCCTAAAGTTTAACTATAAATGTAATGCTAATCATTGGGAGAAGAGTGAATTGCAACTCATTCCAATAAAATAAAAGGATATTTCTTGAATGAAAACACAATGCCATAGAAAATATTTTGAATACAGGGCACAGGGATGCATAGTCCCTGGAAGGGATTACTGATCATGCAATGGCACTGCCCTAAAGACATTGGAGTATGGTTTATTCTAGAAGTCTTTCCTTATTATCCCCACAGTAATAGTTAATCATAGGTATCAACTTGACTCAACTGGTGTTTTCTAAAACAGTTCACTGATGAGAGAAGAACTTCCTTGAATATTGGTAGCACCACCCATGGTCTATGATGCTGCACTGAATAAAAAGGAGAAAGTGGTGACCACATGCACAAGACCCATATCAACTTCATCAGACAAAACGCCAGCATAGAGCAGGAGAAATGAGTGGCAGGCTACAACATTAGCCAAGGAACTATTTGTAAATAATTACTGTGGGTTGAGGGAGAGTAGATGTTCTTTAATGGAGGGACTCTAGATAGGTTGCCTAGACTCCAGTAGATGAATTTGTGCTGAGTGACATCTGGATACAAATGCTTGACTGGTTAGGACCTAACATATATAACAGAATACCATGGGCGTAGAGAGGGTAGACCATGTCTAATTTCAATTAAGATGTAGTATACGCAATGCACAAAAACTCAATAAAAAATTATCACTCAAAGCATATTTTTTAAAAAAGGAGAATGTGTACTAAGCACCAGCATTCCCCTCTGTCTACAATCTTAGTGCAGATCCACTATCAACTGCCATATCATGCTTCTGCCACCATGAATAATCTGCCATAATCTGTGAACCAAATAAACCTTTCTTTGCTTAAGTTGTTTTTGTCAAGTATTTTGTCACTACAATGATAAATACACAATTTTCCATCTAAATAGGTCACTGATTCCCAAAGAACTTGACACTAAATCTTTGACATTCCCACTCTAAATTCCGTGAACATTGCTTCAATTTTTTACATTTTTTGTTGATGTTTTATGTACTTCCTACATCATTTTTCATTTCTGTTCAGGCATATTCCCCTATCCCTTCACCCCACCCCACCCCATCCCATCCCAGATCATGCATTCTGTCATAACTGTCCTGCATCTTTCTCTCAGTCTTTTTTATGCTTAGGAGTTCACATTTTCTTCCATTAATTTCATATGATTCTAAAATAGGGATACATACTCTCCACCCATATACAGTAATTACAGAGTCTGAAAATAACTGGTGGGTGGATACTAGAGCCCATTGAGAGATTAACATTATAATAACATAGTTGCTTTCAGATAAACAAAAATATAACCATACTGTCATTCAGCTTACCTTTCATCTGGAGGATTTGGTGTTAGCACCCACAAATGAGGGAATCCATTCTCCTTTTGTCTTTCTGGGACTGTGTCACCTCACTCAGCATAATGGCTTTGAGCTCCATCCATTTACCTGCAAAGTTCATAATGCCATCCTTCTTTACCACTGAATAGTACTCCATTGTGCAGATGTACCACATTTTTGTCATCCACTCATCTGTTGAGGGGCATTTGGGTTGGTTCCAGCTCTTGGATATTGTGAAAAGAGCTGCAATAAACATGGATGTGCATATATCTTTGCAGTAGGATGAGTCTTTGGGACATATACCCAGAAGTGGTATGATTGGGTCAGGTGGTAAGCTCATTCCGAGTCTTTTAAGGGTTCTCCACACTGCTATCCATAGTGGTTGTACAAGTTTACATTCCCACCAGCAGTGGATGAGTGTTCCTCTTTCCCCACAACCCCTCCAGCATCTGTTGTCTTTTGTTTTCTTGAACTTAGCTAGCCGTACTGGAGTGAGATGATATCTGAGAGTAGTTTTAATTTGCATTTCCTTAATTATTAATGATGAGGAACACTTTGTAAGATTTTTCTCAGCCATCTTTAATTCCTCACTGGTGAAGACTCTGTTCAGCTCTTTATTCCATCTTTTGAGTAGGTCATTTGTTTTCTTTGTTTTTTGAGTAGTTTATATTTTATTGACATTAATGCTCTGTCAGATGTGTCACTGACAAAGATTTCTTCCCACTCTGTGGGTTTTCTCTTCACCTCCTTGATTGTTTCTTTCACTGTACAGAAGCTTTTGAGTTTTATGAGGTCCCACTTGTCAACAGTTGACCTTACTTCTCGTGTGGGTACTGTCTGGTTTAGAAAGTCTCCTCCTACACCTATGTGTTGTAGGTTGTTGCCAACTTTTTCTTTTATCACCTTCAGGGTTTCAGGCTTCACATTGAGATCTTTGATCCACTTGGAGTTTATTTTCAAACAGGGCGAGAGAACTGATCTTTTCTTCTCACTAGATAAAGTCCTCAAATATTTAGATAAAATTGTCATATGATGGACTCTCATATAAAGTATGATAAATCAGTAATGCAAAGTAAAAAGTTATTAAGTACTGTGAATTCATATAAATAAGTTGCTTGGGTCATTTATTGGATAGGATACATCCAATTGAAAAGACTCAAAAAAGTTAGTGTTAGTCTACAAAAGTAAGGAAGAATGTATATTATATGAGGTAGATCATGCCATTTGAAGTGAAAAATATAATCTAGACATCTTGGACATGCTAAGCTAAGAAGAGTGCAGTTGTCAGTACATAAGGAGACTATTAGGAGAAGTAAATGGAGAGTTAGAAAGGGAAGTTAAAGCTAAAGTGTGAATGTTCTTAACTATTATTAGACTTGGAAGTTTGATGATCTGATTCATGATCCAGTCATTAGAACATGCAGGATTTCAAGCCAAATTTCTAGATCCCAGAACTAGTTCTTCAATTTAACAGCTATAAAATTTGAGAAAATAATTAAAAGCTGGTAGTCTGGTGCTACAGTCATTTCTATAATACACAAAAATGGTGAATGTAAGAAGAGTAAGTACAGATACTAGGTTTACTCTTTTGTTAAAACTGAAACTCTACATCATATTCAAACAGAAGTGTCTCATGAACACTTGAGATACTTGGAGGAATTAAACAAAGAACAGGAGAATTGGAAATGGAATAACATACTTTTATTTTTGATGTATTACACTATGGTAAATATAGCTCATAGTTTACATTACATTGCCACATTGAGGGCAGATTTCAAATGTTCCTAACACCAAAGATATCACATGTTTAGTGATAATAGATTGGTTAGCTTGATGTAATAAATCTATGCTAAACTACAGCAATATAGTCTGGACACTTATTTGATCAAATTGATTGAACATACAAGCCCCCCCCCCCCAAGCTGGATGGTAGGACACTTGGGCTGTGTGGGTTTGGGCACAACTGCTTACAAATTGGTTTCACATGAAGGATGCTTGTACTCATAAATTACTACTTATTGTTAAAAAACGAAAAAAAATAAAGAAGTAATAGAAAAAAAGAAAAAAAAGTGAAAGTGAATGCAAAATGCACTTTGTGCTCTCCTCCATGAGATCAGCAGTAGGAAAATACACCTTCCTGCGAGCTTTTGTCTGTGCCAGAGGTGGTCATGAACTTGCTGCTCTAATAACTCACTCAAACCCTAACACACTTCTCCATATCAACAACCATCAGGAATATCCAGGTATTCCACACTTGACCCTGAAGGTGTGCCTCTAGAAAAATAGTATGTAGATCAAATCATTATGCCTGAAATTGTATTGCAAAACACACCAGGGAAATATGTTACTTAAAGGAATCTTGTAGTACTTCTTTGTGTAAGGAATTCTTTCATCCCATGAATAAACTATATTTCATTTGTAAAAATAAATAAAATTAAATAAAAAATAAAAAAGTAAAAATATCCAAAAAAAGAAATATATGCTATATTACACATCTATAATGTGAATTTACATTCCATAATAATGTATAGTAACAATTTGTTAGTGTATAATAATAAAGAAAAGGATAACTCCATGTACCTCTGTGGGACTCATGGACTACAGCCAGAGGTAGGGACGGTGCCCAGGGGGCAGGCAGAGGCTCAACTTCCTACTTGGACCTTTAAGGGTGCAGACAACTCTGCACACCTCTGCATGACTCCTTGGTGACTGCAGCTGAAGTAGGGACTGTGCACAGCAAGCCAAACCACTCCATCCCCTCCCCCCAGAGTGGCCACCATTGTGGGAACAGCTATAGAGACTGGGGTCACAAGGTAAAAGAAGAGACAGCAAACCTGCCAATCCTCAGTTAACCTAGAGGAACAGCCCTTCAACAAAGAAGAAACACTCCAATTTTGTATCAGATTACAATCAACAAATCAAATCCATATGCCAAAAGCACAACGAAAAGTCAACACCATGGGAAAAGCAAATAATAAATCCCCACCAAATTCTATCAGTCCTATGGAAGACTCCAACAAAGAGTTCTCCCTGGAGGTAACCCAGGACACAGATTCTAAAAGAACAAACCTAGACATACTCAAAGTATTCAAGGAATGTAAAGAGCAAATCAAAGACCTGAAGTAAGAGAATGACAAACTCTGGAAGGAACTAGAGGGAGAGAAGGATGAACACTGGAAGAAAGCGGAAACACTGAAAAGATCCCAGGCTGAAATGAAATAGGAAACTGAGCAGAGAAACAAGGATCTAGAAGGAGAGAAAGACAAGCTAGAGAAGGAAATGGAAATACTAAAGAAATCACAGGATGAAATGAAAAGGAAATTGAACACACATCCAATCAGCAGGAAAGGATGGAAGAAAGCCTCAATAACAGATTAGATGAAAGAAAATAAAATCTCAAGTCAGGAATATAAGATAGAAGGATCAGAATGCTCAAGTAAAGATTATGAAAATTAAAAAAAAAACACAAGAGTGGAAAAATCAGGAACACTATGAAAAGGACACTATGAAACGACCAAATCTCCTCATCATAGGGATAGAGGAAGGAGAAGAATCCCAGGAAAATGGTATTGATCAGATCTTCAACAGAATAATAGAAGAAAATTTCCCCAAACTGAAAAATGACAAAAGCATACAAATATAAGAAGTTCATAGAACACCGAATAAACAAGATCAGGAAAGACATTCCCCACACCAAAACATAGTTAAAACATTAGATGCCCAAAAGAAATATAAAATATTAAAGCCACAAGAGGAAAACAACACGTTACATATAAATGGAAACACATCAGAATCACAGCTGATTTTTGATGCAAACCATGAAATCCAGAAGAACATAGCCCAAAGTATTCCCAGTGCTAAATGACTATATATGCCAACCCAGATTACTGTTCCCAGCAATGATGTAGATTATAGTTGAAGGAGAAAGAAAAAACTTTCATGGCATAAACAAGATGAAAGAATTAATGTCCAGAAATCCAACCTTTCAGAAAATACTCGAAACAATTCAAAGGTCAGAGGAAAGGAGCTAGAGAGAGTAAATGATAACAGTACAACTGCGAAAATACCAAGAATGCAAACAGAAAAGAAGCAACACACATCTCTCAATAATAACCTTAAACATTACTGGTATAAACTCCCCCAATCAAAAGACATAGATTAAGAGAATGGATTAGGAAACAGAACCCATATATATGCTGTCTACAAAAATCCCATCTCGCCCTTAAGGATAGGCATCAACTTAAGTTGAAAGGATGGAAAAAAATATTCCAAGCAAATAGTACTAAAAAGAAAGCAGGAGTTGATATTCTAATATCAGACAAAATAGTCTTCAAAGTAAATCTAATCAGAAGAGACAAAGAGGGCCATTACATCCTTATCAAAGGACCAATTAATGATGAACATTTCACAATCATGAATATATATGCACCAAACTCTGGTGTAGCAAATTTTATATGCACAGTTCAGCAGGACCTCAAGACACAGATTAATCTCAGCACACTAATAGTAGGGGATGTCAATACTCCACTGAGCCCTTTGAACAGGTCAACTGGACAAGAAATAAATAGAGAGACATTTGAACCGAACAATACAATACACCAAATGGACCACACATATATCTACAGAATATTCCACCCAAACACCAGAGAATATACTTTCTACTCCTCACCCCATGGAACAGTCTCCAAAAATTGACCGCATACTGGGACACAGAAAAAAAATCAACAAATATAAAAGGATCAAAATAATTCCATGCATTCTATCAGACCACAGTGCAATAAAACTCAATATCATCACCAGAATAAGCCCTACTGTCTACAGGAACACATGGAGACTAAACAACGCACTCCTAAACAAGGAATGGGTCAAGGAAGAAATAAGGAAAGAAATAAAAGTATTCCTGGAACTAAGTAAAAAGACAATACAACACAACAAAGCCTATGGGATACTTTAAAAGCAGTTCTAAGAGATAAATTTATACCATGAAGTGCCCACATTAAAAAAAAAAAAAACCAGAATGGATGGAGCTAGAAGATAGCATGCTAAGTAAAGTAACACAGTCCCAGAAAAACAAACAATGAATGGTATCCCTCATCTGTGGATGCTAGCACCAATTACCTAATCGTATGGCAAACTGAGCAATGTTAATGTGATCTGAAAACAACTGTGCTCTTATATTTTGAATCCCTTAAAAATAAATAATTAAATAAAAAAAAACAGAAAGAACACAAATAAATGTTCTAACACCGCAGCTGGAACCACTTGAGAGGCAACAACAACTGAATCCTAAACCCAAAAGACAAGAGGAAATTAAAAAAAAATAGAGCAGAAATCAATGAAATAGAAACAAAGAAAATGATAAAAAGAATCAATGACTTCGAAAGGATAAACAAGATAGGTAGGCCTCTAGCCCAGTTAGCCAAAAGAAAGAAAGAAAGAGCTGCTCTAAATTGATAGAATTCAAGATGAAAAGGGAAACATCACAACAGACACCAGAAAGATTCAGACAATGATATGGGAATATTTTAAAAACCATACTCTACTAAATTTGAAAACCTCAAAGAAATGGATGAATATCTGAAATCTGGAATTTATCAAAGCTTTCTTAAGAAGATAATGACCCATAATATATGAGGAAAAAGCTTAAACAGACCCATAATATATGAGGAAATCAAATAGTAATTCAAAATCTCCCAACTAAAAAAAGCTCAGGTCCAGATGTATTTAAGGCAGAGTTCTATAATACCTTTAAAGAGGACATACAACCACTATTACTCAAATTGTTCAAAAGAATAGAAACCAAGGGAAATCTCCAAAATTCTTTCTACGAAGCCAGTATCACTTTAATACCCAAACCAGGAAAAGATACAACCAATAAAGAAAGCTATAGGCCCATTTCATTAATGAACATAGATGCAAAAATTCTCAATAAAATACTTGTAAACCTCATACAGGCACACATCAAAAAAATCATTCACCATGACCAAGTTGGGTTTATACCAGAGATGCAGGGATGGTTCAATATATGCAAAACAATAAATATAAAGCATACAAATGGGCTGAAAGACAAAACCCACATGAGTATCTCAACTGACACAGAAAAAGCCTTTGAAAAAAATCCAGCATGACTTCATGTTTAAAGTCCTAGAGGGAATTGGATTGGAGGGAACATTCCTCAACATAATCGAAGCTATATACAGGAAACCCACAGCCAACATCATCCTAAATGGGGAAAATTAGAAGCATTCCCCTTAAAATCAGGAACTCAGAAAGGCTGCCCCAATCTGCACTCCTCTTTAATATAGTGCTTGAAACACTTGCTACAGCAGTAAGACAAGAAAAAGAAATTAAAAGAGTACTAATTGGAAAAGAGGAAGTCAAACTATCCCTTTTTGCAGATGATATGATAGTGCACCAAAGGGATGCAAAAAAAGCCACCAAGAAACAATTAAGAGTTTCAGTAAAGTAACTAGATACAAAATTAACCTAGAAAATTCAGAAGCCTTTCTTTATACCAACAACAAAAAAATGGAAAAGGAATACAAAGAGACCATCTGATTCATAATAGACTCAGAAAAAATACCTTGGAACAAACCTAACCAAAGACACCAAAGAGCTCTACAATGAAATTTTTAAATCCCTGAAAAAGGACATTGAAGAAGATGGAAAGACCTCCCATGCTCATGGATTGGAAAAATTAATATAGTAAAAATGTCAATCCTACCCAAACTAATGTACAGATTCAATTCAATCCCAATAAAACTCCCCATGAGTTTCCTCTCAGACTTAGAAAAAATCCTTAAATTCACATGGAAAAATAAAGGGCCCTGGATAGCCAAAGCAACCCAGAGCCAAAAGAGCCATGTATAACCCTATCTGACTTCAAACTATATTACAGGTCCATTGTAACATAAACAGCCTGGTACTGGCACAAAAACAGACAAGTAGATCAATGGAACAAAATTGAAGATCCAAACCTGAGCACACGCAATTTCAGCCACCTCCTATTTGATAAGGGGGCCAAGAAGACCCAATGGAGGAAATAAAGCATCTTCAGCAAATGGTGCTGGCAAAACTGGATTGCTGCCTGTAGAAAGATGAAGCTGAACCTCTACCTTTCACCATGAACAAAAATCAACTCCAAATGGATCAAAGACCTAAATGTGAAACCAGAAATTCTGAAAATAATAGAAGAACATCTTGGCAGTAAACTACAAGACATAGGCATAGGAAAAGACTTTCTAAATCAGACAGCCTCTGTGTTGGAAACAAGGTCAATAATAGACAAATTGGACCTCATTAAACTCAAAAGCTTCTGTCCAGCAAAAGAAACAATCAACAAAGTGAAGATTAAACCCACAGAGTGGGAGGAAATCTTCACCAGTGATATATCAAATAGAGCAATAACATCAATCATATATAAATTACTCTAAAACAAAGGATCAAGAAAAAAACTGACAATATCAAAAGATGGAGTAAAGAGCTGAATAGAGAATTCACAAACGAAGAAGTGAAAATGGCTGAGAAACATCTCAGAAAGTGTTCAACATCGCTGATAATTAAGGAGATGCAAATTAAAACCAACTTAAGATTTCACCTTACCCTAGTAAGAATGGTCAAGATTAGAAAACAAATGACACCAAATGCAAGAGAGGTTATGGAGAAAAGGGAAGATTAATCCACTGCTGGTGGGAATGCAAACTTGTACAACCACTATGGAAAGAAGTGTGGAGAACTCTTTAAAAGATTGAAAATGAGCCTACCACCTGACCCAATCATACCCACTCCTGGGTATGACTCATACTATTACAAAGACACATGCACATCTATGTTTATTGCAGCTCTCTTCACAATAGCAAAAAGCTGGAAGCAACCCAAATGTCCCCCAACCAATGAGTAGATACAGACAACGTGGTACATCTACACAATTGAGTTCTATGTAGCAGTCAAGAAAATGACATAATGAACTTTGCAGATAAATGTATGGAACTAGAAGACATGATGCTAAGTGAAGTAACACAGTCACAGAAAAAAAAAGGCATATGGTGCCCTTCATTTGTGGATGCTAACCCAAAATCCTTAGTTGCAAGGCAAACTGAGCATTGTCTTTGTTTTATTTCTTTTTTATTTGAAAGCAGCAGTATGGTTAAAAGGTGAATCCCTTAATGGGCTTGAGAATTAACCTACCACTGTTAGATTTTGTTCAGATTTTGTAATGTTCAGATTTTGTAATATTGGTATATAGGTGGATGACATGTATGTATATTTTGAAGTAATATAAAATTAAAGGGTAAAATGTGGAAAAAAAGACTGAGAGAAGGATGCAAGACATGTATGGCAGAATGCAGGAACATGAGTGGGGTTGGGGCATGGAAAGGGTAATGTTTCTAAATTGAACTCAGTAATGATGTATGAAATACACAAAACATCAATAAATGAGTCTAAAGAAAAGATATATGGAAAAATGGCAGAGGCACCTGACATGTTTCATAGATGAAATAGCATTGTTTTAATATCAATATTTCTTGTTTAAGAAGCATGTTGATATTTTAACCTTTTTGTTATATTTCTTTTTCTTTTGAACTGTATTTCAATCATTTACAAATGGTATTAAATTTTGATATCTTGAGTATATACAAGATGGTGTATATATTAGATATAAATACCAATTGTCATAAAAAAGAAAAGGAGAAAGGTTGAAATTATTGATTTGAGTTCATAAATATATGACAGATAGTTGAATTCCTAAATTTTAAAGAGAATGGTATTCTGGGATAATATTTAGAAAATGATTATGTTCAAAACACACTTTTGGTAAGTTTTGACAAAGTTTAAGAACTATATATTAAAAACAAAACAACTCAAGCCGCCCTTTTTCTTTTACTCTTCTGCTCATGGACACCTAACTCCTAAAACCAATTCCAGACATAAGAACATTTTTTAAGCAAGCAAGCCTATCTTAATTCTCCCCACATAAAACAAAAGTCTCACTGTAATGGGAAAAGTAATCAGACCAGGTAAGCAATTTCTGGTTTTTTTTTTCAATGTTTTAGTTTTTTTCTTTTTTGTACATGATTACATTACAAATCGAATCTAGACCCATGTCCCCTTCCCTACACCCCCACCCCACTAAGAGCTCATGCATTCTGCCAAACATGTTTTTCTTCTTTTTCTCAGTCTCTCTCAAAATTCTTGATGCAGAAATTGACTGTTTCAAGCAGAAGTTCACCGTTTCAGTCAGTTCTTTGATGCAGTCTTTTCTGTTGTTGTTGTTGTTGTTGTTGTTGTTGTTGTTATTTTTGTTGTTGTTGTTTCCAATATGCATCACTCCCAAAGACTTGGACAAAAAGCTCAAGGAGCCATGCACAAGAAATACAACTAGGTAATTGGCGCTAGCATCCACAGATGAGGGATACCATTTGTTGGGTTTTTTGTTGTTGTTGTTTTTATTTTTGTTTTTGTTTTTATTTTTGTTTTTGTTTTAGTTTTTCTGGGACTGTGTTACTTCACTTAACATAATATGTTCTATCTCCATCCATCTACCTGTAAAGTTCATAATGTCATCTTTCTTTACCACTGCATAGAACTCCAATGTGTATATGTACCACATTTTCTCTATCCACTCGTCAGCTGAGAGGCACTTGGGTTAGTTCCAGCTCTTTGCTATTGTGAACAGAGCTGCAATAAACATGGCTGTGCATGTATCTCTGCAGTAAGATGAGTCTTGTGGGTATATATCCAGGAGCGGTATGACTGTGTCATGTGGAAAGCTCATTTTGAGTCTTCCAAGGGTTCTCCGCACTGCTTTCCATAGTGCCTGTACCAGTTTACATTCCCACCAGCAGTGGATGAGTGTTCCCCTTTCCCCAAAACCTCTCCAGAACTTGGTATCATTTGTTTTCTTGATCCTAGCCAGTCTTATCTGAGTGAGATGATATCTTAAAGTGGTTTTAATTTGCATTTCCTTAATTATTAACAATGTTGGACATTTTGTAAGATGTTTCTCAGCCATCTCTGATTCCTCACTTGTGAAGTCTCTGTTCAGCTCTTTGCTCCATCTTTTTTTTTCTTTTAGACATAATTTATTACCGTATTTAGAATTCTGTTTTGAAAACCATGGTATACCACTGTCCAATAAATATTACAATTCTCTACTCAGTATAGAATAAGCACTCAATAAATGTTGATTATTACCTAATAAAAGTAGCAAAAGCAAGACCATAATTCCAAGAGTTTTCTAAAATTTTCCTTTAAAAATAATTCATAACAGAACCTCCAGAACAAAAGAAAAAACCCAAAATAAATACATTTAGATAAAGGTAGAAAATATTATTTAAAAACATACTGGAAGTCCACATTGAGATTGTTGTACAAATCCGCACACCTGAAATCAAAGTGAGGAAGCATTCAATATCACAAATACATGACTGCTTAAAGCTGCATAGTGATGGTTCTGTAATTTTTAGACTTTTTAACCAGTTTTTTTCACAAAATTATTTTTGATTGTTATTAAACTTTTTCCATAAGTCTTACATAATTTCTCAATCAAATCTAGAGGTACTTCCCTTTCCATGCCCCTCACCCCACCCGAGTCCCTGTACTCTACTCTGCCATACATGTCCTGCATCTTTTTCTGAGTCTTTCCAGAGGATTTTTTTCCCAATTCGTTTGTTGTTATTGTTCTCTCCTACTTGTGTTGCTTCAGTATATATATATATATATATATATATATTTACATATATATACANAAGAAGGTCCTTGCAATAGATTGCCTATGCTTGAGAACTTATGATGTAATTATTGCATGCCACTAATATACTATTTAACATTAAAGGTACTCCTAAAATATTTGATGGTAGACTATGATTAAGACATTACACTACAAAAAACCTTATGCAGAAGGAAACCCTTACTGATGTGCTTCCACTTTAAATATTGTGCCCGTAAATGAAGTCTTGACCACCCCCTTCACTGGCTTTCATGATACTGCCAAGGTAATCCAACAATGGCAGTTCATATTCTGAGGAGGCTGAATTCCCATTAGCTGCTTAGTTCACAAGATGGGTATGTCAGCAGTCCTCAGTCCACATTGGAAGGCTAAAATTAAAGAAAAGCTGTATCTCATGTCTTTGAGGAGTGCCAAAGCAGTGGCATCCACAGAGCATATGCACCTGCCTGTAAGAATTGAAGACAGGCCAACCAACAGTGCTCTCTTTTTTTTTCTTTTTGTCTTTCCCTCTGCTTGAATCCTTCTGATCAAATTGAGTAATAATGGTTGTAAGTCTTTTTGGAATGTTTTATAGAATTCTGCCTTGAAGCCATCTGGGCCTGGGCTTTTTTTTAGTTGGGAGGTTTCTTATTACATCTTCAATTTCTTCATATATTATGGGTCTGTTTAAGCTGTTGATCTCTTCTTTGTTAAGCTTTGGTGATTCCCAGGATTTCAGATATTCCATTTCTCCTAGGTTTTCAAACTTAGTAGAGTATAGGCTTTTGAAGTATTCCTGTACAATTGTCTGGATCTTTTCATTGTCTGTTGTGATATTTACCCTTTCATCACTGATTCTATTGATTTGGAGTTGCTCTTTCTTTTTTTTTTAACTGGGCTAGAGGTCTGTCTATATTCTTTATTCTCTCAAAGAACAAAATTTAGATTCATTGATTTTTTTATTGTTTTCTTTGTTTCTATTTAATTGATTTCTGCTCTGATTTTTGTTATTTCTTCTTGTCTGTTGGGTTTTGGGTTCATTTATTGTTGTCTCTCAAGTGTTTTTAACTGCAGTGTTAGATTGTTCACTTGTGCTCTTTATGTTAGGCACTCAGGGCTATAAACTCCCCTCTTAGGACTGCTTTTAAATTATCCCATAGGTTTTCTCGTGTTGTATTATCATTGTCAATCAGTTCCAGGAATGCTTTTATTTCTTTCCTTATTTCTTCCTTGACCCATTCATTATTCAGGACAGTGTTCTTGTAGATAGTAGGGCTTATCTTTGTGTTAATATTGAGCTTTATTGCACTATGGTCTGACAGAATGCATGAGATTATTTCAATCTTTTTGTATTTGTTGAGGTTTTTTTTCTGTTTCCCAGTATGTGGTCTGGTCGATTTGGGGGGATGTTCTGTGGGGTGCTGAGTAGAAAGTGTATTCTCTGGTGTTTGTGTGGAATATTCAGTAGATGTTGGTGAGGTCCATTTGGTGTATCATTATCCTTCAGTTCAGATGTCTCTCTGTTCATTCTTTGTCCTGTTGATCTGTCCAAAGGACTTAGTGGGGTACTGAAGTCCCCTACTTTGAGTGTGCTGGGGTTAATCTGTGCCTTGAGGTCCTGGAGAATTGTCGTTATAAATTTTGGTGCACCAGAGTTTGGTGCATATATATTCATGATTGTGAAGTCTTAGTGGTCAGTTGTTCCTTTGATAAAGATGTAATGGCCCTTTTTTCTCTTCTGCTTTCTTTTACTTTGAAGTCTATTTTATCTGATACTAAAATACCAACACCTGCTTTCTTTTTGGTACCATTTGCTTGGAATATTTTTCCATCCCTTCACCTTAAGTTGGTGGCTTTCCTTGAAAGTAAGATGGTTTTCTTGTAGACAGCATATAGATGGGTTTTGTTTCCTAATACAATCTCCCAGTCTTTCTTTTGATTGGGGAGTTTAGTCCATTAATATTTAAGGTTATAATTAAAAGACTTGTGTTGCTTCCTTTCATCTTATTATCCATTTGCATTTTTTGTCTCGGTTTCTACTTCTGCAGTCATGTTTTTTATTAATTTCTCTTTCTAGGTGCCTGGGGATAATTGCTCCTCTCTTCTGTCCTTTGAATTGCTTTAAGTATTTTCTGAAGGGTTGGTTTTCTGGACACGTGCTTCAGGTGATCCTGGGAAGTTCCTGATCTAAGCTCTGTGCACTCAAGTCTCACACTGTCAACAGGCCCACCTTTTATACCAGCTATCAGGGCGACTCCATCCCCAAAGCCACACAAGACAATTATTTAATTATCCAACAAACCAATGAAACAATTATCCAACAACTCATAGATATAATTATCTAACCATCAGCCTGACTGAAGCGCCAGGCTCCTTCCTGTGCTTCAGGTGGCCCTGGGAAGTCCCTGATCTAAGCTCGGTGCACTCAAGTCTTCAGAAATTTCTATTTTTATTACTGTCATCTGAAACTCACTCATGTCTTATTATACTCTATTATAAATTATTTTAATTTCAAAAGAACACATTAATTTTGTTATATACAGGGTGACATCATATAATTTTCATACAAGTATATAATGTACTTCGAGATTATTCCCTACTATTTCTCTTTTATTTCCATCATTTCTCCTGTTTGTCCCCTTTATTCCCTTAAACTGTTCCACTTCTATTTTTATATGATCTTTACGTATATGATTTTGTGTGCTTACATAAAATATAGAACTTATAAAATAAAATAATAGTCTTCTCCTTTAACTTTATTTTTATTAGGGAGTTCATCTCACCAGAAGTAGGTTAGTACATTTTCATCACTTAGATCCTCACAGTATACTAAATGCTCTGAGCTGTTAGGAATATTATGACATGTAAGTTCAAACATAATCCTTTTGAAGTCATCTAGCATGTGTGCTTCTGACGATGGGTAAATAGGTGTTAAAAATACTTTGTAAGGTCAACCTTGGATATTACTGCTGATTCTTGATTACTATTTGTGATCAATAATCCAAACTC
Source organism: Rhizomys pruinosus (assembly GCA_009823505.1). Classification (NCBI taxonomy): domain Eukaryota; kingdom Metazoa; phylum Chordata; class Mammalia; order Rodentia; family Spalacidae; genus Rhizomys; species Rhizomys pruinosus. The sequence continues at coordinate 1,095,130 of VZQC01008131.1, forward strand.
ATCAGTACAGATCCTCGTGTACTTCAAGCCCCTTCCCAGATGGTGCAGTACTACAGGTGGATCAGAAATCATAGGACTTGACACAGCACATTTCAAGTTTACTCCCTTTACCCATTTGTCTGGGCTGCTGAAGGACTATGAATATCTAGTAACTGAGCCCCTAGAAATTTGGTAACAAATGTGTGGATGACTCAGCACAAATTCATTCTCCAGTCCTGGAAGAACAGAACAAAGCATATGCTACCTGTATTTTTTCCATGGTGATGAGGCCAAATCAAATACATTTTAATTGAATAATCAATAGTAGATCCATGATATCAAGTGTATATAGGGGCCTAACATAGGAAATACCACCCTACACATATACAAACCAGAACTTGAAAATATGGACAACCAGTTTGATTTCAAAATTATTAAGAAACATACAGTAAATGAGAAGAAGAATACGCAAAGACATTCCCAAGAAACAGATTTTTATACACAGCAAAACAGGCTTTAATCTCATAAGGATCTATTGATACATTGAGAGGAAGACTTTGTCCATATTAAGGAGAAATTCACACTGTAGGTAGGGGGAAAATACCCAACAAAGTATTATTGACCTTTTGCAATATCTATCCAAACACACTCTAGGGACAAGAATACCTGTGCTAAAAGATTTTTCATTCTGATTCCATCAAGAAGAACAGCCATTTCAATAAAGGAAGTTAAGGATAGTAGATATCAAATATGTTATTCCCATTAGTAGTAGCTCACTTTGAGCTGTGCCATTCTTACTTTTACAACCTAAAATATTAATTTAAGCAAACACATCATGATCTGATTCAAATTTAATCAATTTTAATAATTAAGTTACTTGCTAAGATCATGCAGTTTATTATTATTTAATATAGTCACACTGATTATTATTAGATTTCCAATATAGGCTAATCAAGGACCACTATAAAGGGTCTATGATCATCAAGAACCCTGATTCAAGAGATATCTTATTGCTCTGTATTTCTCAATTTCAGTCTTCAAAGTTTCTACTGAAACTCCAGATACCATATGAGTCTGATGACTTCCTTTGGGTTTGATAACATTCTTTGTATGTTATTATTCCTAATGGGTGGATTTTTGACATTGAAAAATTCCCAGATAACCTGAAAGCAAATGCTTTACCTTTTACAATATAATGATTTTAATGTATACAGATCTTTATTTTAAAAAGAATTTAAATTCAAATTCCAAAGCCATATGAAAGCAGGTCCATGATTATACATGAGGAGAGACATTTTTCTCTGCCAAGAACACAGCCTTAGACAAAATGCTTTGCTATTTTCCTCTGTAAAGGTAAAGAGTTCCCTAATGTGTTTCACTGCAGGTAATACATTTTGAAAAGTCCAATTTTACATGGAGGGCTTGGTTTGAACTTATGCATGAGTATTAAACCTCAAGCCTTGGTTACAAATAATCAAATCTTCAACATGCCCTGGGACACCAAAGTGTTAACACATGATTACTACACTATATTATGCCACCTCTTTGATTTTGGCCCTTGTAAATATCCTTTCTGTCCTTAAAATCTACTGGACCCTGAAATTCTAAGTGTTTTGCCCAGTTCAAATGCTGTGAATCAAATATTTATGCCTGGTTCAATTATTTACACCTCAAATATAGTCTGACATGAAGTTAATGTATAAATAGCACTTGTTAAGAAATTACATTAATTCTGTCCATAATTTCAAGTGTTTCATAGCTTTGAGTGGAATGAAAAACATTCAGCTTATCCACTCCACAACATTACTTGAAATTGAATTCAAGTCTGAGACAGGCCCCAGGAATGAAATGCTCCCTGGGTGTATTTGCCTAGAAGATAGATACTTACATAATGTAAAGAATATTAATAATAAAGGTGAGTTTTCACAGTGCTTTTAATGTTTTCTTTAGAATAATCTAAGATACCAGGAATCAGGCTGATTTAGTTTTTTGATGGATAGCTATGAGACTTTTCCTTTGTACATGTCTGCCTTGAACAAGAATCTGTAATCCAAGTAGGTCCACTTTTGGTCACAATTCAAATTTTCATGATGAAATCTTGGCTGCTTTGAAGATAATGAATGACAGATTGCTAAAACTACATTCTTATCTCAAGGAAAAGTATTATTATTATAGTGCCTCTGAAGCCACAAACTTTTGCTTCAGGAGGCCTTGCTCCAGTCATAACAACTCCAGGAAGAAACATGTACCAGTTTTGGAAGACTCCACTTGGGGAAAGACAAGCCTTGATGAAGTCTACATAATCCTGCTCACCATGATGATTTTCTTTAGTTAGGAAGAAGCACGTCAGTGACTCAGCAAAATAGTTTGTGGTTGGTGTAATATGAAGCTTATAATTCATCTGCATTTGAAGTTTATAATTAGTCCTTATGGAAGGCCTGTGATTGCTGGAAACAGAAGGTGTGCTGTGATTGTTAAAATACAAGTGTGCACAAGCCTGGTACACCCTGTTCTAGTTATATAGGCTGTTTCCCAGTCTTGGGTTTACCCTGGGAAGCTTGTCTCTCTGTATTACTTTCTCTCCAGTGCTACAACATCAATCCCTCATAAAGCTTTTTCTATGTGGTCTCTTTATCTGCTTCCAGCAGGCTATCATGGGTAAGCCAGATATAACTGGTTGGTAAATTTAAAAAGAAAGAAGTATCAGGAATAGGAACAGTAAAGAGGTAGCTAAAATCTTTTAGAGTCACCAAGATCTGAATCTACTCATAATCAAACCTTACCCTAGGGCTGTAATGTTTCAGAGATATCCAGGAGTTCAAAGAACCACTGAGCTTTCAGAACCATGACTCACAAGTCTTAGAACTAAAACATCAGGGGGCAAATGAGACAATACAAAGATAACCAAGGACAGAAAATTCTGAAAAGCTAAAAAAAATCAGTGGAAGTACTGAGAATCAAGGTGAGAGACAACAGGGAAGCTGAATCTCCTTAAGAGAAGAGGCTATGAGGACATGAATACAGGCAGGAGGAGCAGAGATGTTGAAGACTATCAGTCACTAGAAGAGTTTGAAAGAAAGAACCAACAAAGGTGCAAGAGCTGAGGATCCCAACACCGAAATCTGAAGTTTTGTGACATCTATTGAGTTTTGGCACTATGATCCTAAAGGAAGAAATCTATCTCTTGAATGCACTGAGCAGGAAGCTTGTGGCTCTGAAATCGTGGAGCTATAAGAGACTTGCACCTATGTACCCATGATTTGTACCTGAATAAAAATTTAAAAGACCAGCCAGCCATCTATAATAGAGCTTGTCTCTTGCAAGTTGATATGTCATCATTTGTGTTTAGTGTTACAGTAAGATTTCAGAGAATGTTATTCCAAAGTTATCTGAGGTGATTATTCCCTAGTAAAGGAAGATAGGAAGAAATATGCACAAAGAAAAATTCCATGTAGTCTCATTTTAACCACAATTTTCTATTGAGAAATTGTATTGTTCAATTGCATAGGGAGAGTGCAATCAGATTATGACTGAGGGTTAATTTTGAGGCAGTAGAGCCGAGTTTGTCAGAAGCTTCCTCTATACAATTTTCTCTTATCAACAGGACTCCACATATCAGTCATAAGAAATAACAATGCCATTCCCTGCATACTTTCTATGTGCCAGGCACATTTGAAAATACTTTTTACTTACTTACGTGCATATGGAGAAAGTAAGAGGTAAAGTAATTTGCCAAAGGCCACATAGATAATGACACATCTATAGTTTCTCCTTCGGGTATTTCCAAGCAGACTTTCCTCCAAGTACATAGGCTTAGGAATTATGCCATTGTACCCCATATTTATTTGCTCTATATATTCTTAGCCCCAATGGTGTTCTAACAAGATTTTTAATGGTCAGAAGAGAAAATAAAACTGTAGTGGTATTCTTTCTTTAATATGTCTGTAAAATCACCTACCATTGGCATGGCCACAATAGGGTTTGCCAAAGCAACTGAAGAGATATGACTAGTGCTTAAAGCATACTGTCTTAACTTTCATTAGCTCACTGTGCCACTCAAATTCTATTGGAAATATCATATAAACTAAAGGAAAAAGTGTATTGACTTATCTAAATTGAGAGGTAGAATACAGTGATCTCATATGTCGTATGTGTCACTCAAATATTTTAGTCACAAATGAAAGAAAACTTGTTTTATTTATTTTTTAATTTTATTTATTTTTGTATGCGTATGAATGTACTGTCTGCATGTAGGTTTGTGCACCCGTGTCATGCAGTGCTGTGGAGGTCAGAAGAGGGTCTCAGATTCCCCTGTAACTGGAGTTCTCCTGGAATTGGAGTTACAGATAGTTCTCAGCCACCATGTGGGTGCTGGGGATCGAACCTAGGTCCTCTGCAAGAGAAGTCGGTGCTCTTAACTGCTATGCTATCTCTCCAGCCCCTAAAACTTGTTCTAATACAGTACTCTTTGGGGGTTCTTCAGTCAGGGAAAAGACTTGGATGCCCATCAATGAATGTATTATACGAGATTCAACTGGCAGCCACAAAGGAAGATAGAATAAACAGTTTACAGTTAGAAAAACCACTAAAATATCCAGACAACATATTAACTTTGTTCTGAGGTTACTAAACCAAATAAATTGAGCTTTAAAGACATTAAGGATGATGCATGAATAATGAGAATCAATTAAATTTCATTATTTTATCTGTACTGTTATCATAATGACCCAACTTTCAGCTGCACATTCACATTGCTATAGGAGGGTGCATTTCAGCAGTCAATTGTATAGTAATTGCAAATATTAAGCATTCAACACACTAAGGAAATATGTCAGTGAGAGACAAGTGACATGGGGCACAACTAAAAGATACTATATATGAAAACTTATATTTGATGACAAAATTTTCCTCCCACACAACTTCTTTGATCAATTTCTTGGCACCAAAGTTCACTCATATGAGTTCTTGGATCATCTTCATAGCAATGTTTTATTCATCATGTGTGGGTTCAACAGGCAGAACTTGAACAAGAGTGGATTCTATGTGTATCTATCTAGCACATAATCCAACAAGAATTTCTGTTCAAGATATCCTCCACTAGGCCCAGGCTGCTAGATGTGGGAAAGTTCAAGCTTTTAACTGGGGAATCCCATTTCAGAACATGTTATACTACAATCAGAACCCACTTCCTTTCTACAATGTGTCAACCATGACAGTTCCAACTGCAGTGTGGAATGGTGGAAATGATATTTTGGCTGACTCCTGAGATGTTGACATGTTGCTTTCCAAACTCTGTGACCTTGTGTACCATAAAGAAATTCTTCCTTAAAGACACTTGGACTTTATATGAGCAATCAATACCCCTCAAGAGTTTTATCATGAAATTGTTTCCATGATGACAGAAGATAAAATATAATGCACTTAAGCAAAATATATTAATACAGGAGCTCTGACATCAAAAATGGATTATTCTACCAAGGAGATGTTGGCCAGGGGATCTAAGGCCCCACAAAAGGTAAAGGCTCATTGCCTCCAAACGGGGATAGCTGCAGGAAGAGAGGCGATAAGGCCCTGCTGTTGAAGACCTGATATAAACATGGGAAAGATGTATGGAGACTGCACCTGCAAGTATACAGATGGTCTCTGGAATGCCAGAGAGTGTTACCAAAGACCACTAAACCAATAAAGCAAATATAGGTCTCTTTGAGTCAAGCAAGACTCCTCCGTCAGCACCAGCTACACCTCATCTGCCTGGAAATACTGTGCAGCAGTGGCAGCCATATGTCTGTATATCCCAAATCTAATTGGCTAAGCTCTCTCCTTGGAGGAATAACCCACAGCTGATGCCACAAGCTTACATCCTCTAATGGTTAGGAGATGTTATAAACCACACGAAGACCCTGTCATACTTAACAGAAGAAAATGTAATTCATGAATTAACATACCATCCAAACATCTGTGTCTATACCAAAGTAACCTACCATAACAATTAGTACTGTTTAAATACCTATATATCTAATTGTGTGTGCTTCATTAGTAGGATCGAAAGGCTATATATTATACTGTTTAAATACCTATATATCTAATTGCATGTGCTTCATTAGTAGGATCGAAAGGTTATGCCTGGACAAGCTGGCAGCCCATGAAAGAAAACAGCCAGAATTGACTAGAGACCAAGACAACAGCTCCAGAGAAAGTAGACTGTTTTGCTTCTCATCCACCTGTGCCCCTTTTCTAAGCCTAGGGAACAATCTGTGGAAGAGGGGGCACAGTAGAATGTAAGGGCTGCGATTGGGGTGAATGGTGAAACTACAACAATATAGACTGGACACTCATTTGATCAACTAGATTGAACATACAAGCTCCCCCCTGCTTGATGGTGGGACCCATGAGCTGTGTGGGTTTGGGCACAACTGCTTGCAAATTGGTTTTACATGAAGGATACTTGTACTCACAAATTATCACTTATTGTTAAAAAAATGAAAACAAAACAAAACAAAACAAAAAAACGGAGAAAGATGCAGAAAAGTTACAGCAGAATGCATGATCTGGTATGGGTAGGGGTGGGGTGGGGAGAAGAGAAGGGGATATATGCCTGAACTGAATTGGAAAATGATGTATGAAACACACAAAGCATCAATAAAAAAAAATGTATAGTTCTCCACTTGAAGGATTATCTGCTTGCATTTCCAAACTACTAGCTTCTCTCATGTGTAGCTTTCTGCAATGTGGAAAATGGAATGCCTACTTCCATAATTTTGATTTTAGAAATAAATGGCCTCAACAACAACAAAAACCTGATCACATTCTTACAAATTATATGGACACAGCACAAATTGAAAAGTAGTGGAACAGATGTTGCCTGCAAAAGAATCACAAATCCTTCCTCTGTGCTAGCCACTGCATTTATGTTTTAATGAATTTATAATAGTTAATATATACTAAACACTGTGACAAAGCTTCCATTACTCTTCTTAATTTAGAAAAGAAACTTAGATTCAAAATGATAACAGTCTAGAAGAGGGAAATGTCACTTCAACCCTATTACAGCCTACTCTCTCATGAGAACTGCAAATATATCGACTAATAACTAAAAATAGAAAGAAAATAAATTTAAATAAAAACAGAAAGGGTAAAATTTTAACCAACAATCTAAACAGAACTGAACTGGTCCCAGCACAAAACCCCAGGAAACATGAGAAATTATATAATTTGTCTCCTCCAAAAAAATCAATTCCATAGTTGTAGCCTATAATGAAAGTGATCTAAGTGAAATTCCAGGTACAGAATTTTAAAACGTCATTGTAATTATATTGAAATAACTCAAAGATGACATGGATTTGTTCCAAGAAAACAAAAACAGATAAATTAAATTAGGAAGGCAATCCAGAATATGAAAAAAATAATTCAATAAAGAAATAGAAATACTGAAGAAAAAATAAATAAAAATAATGATGAAAATGAAAACTGCAATAGGTCAAGAAAAATGTTCAATAGAAAGCATGACCAATACCAGGGATCATGCGGAGGTTAGAATTACAAGACTTGAAGATTATGTAAAGGAATTGAATCACACAGTCAAGATCAGTGATACATTTATAACAAAATATGATTGGAACATTCAAAATCTGTGAAACACTAAAAGACACTATGGAAAGGCAAAATTTATGTGTTATGGGAATAGAAGAATGTCATGCAAAGAAACAGGAAACATTTTCTATAAAATCATAGAAGAAAATTTCCAAAATGTAGAGAAAGAGATGATAATTCAGTTGCAAGAGGGTCACAGAACACCAAATAATCAGGACCAGAAATGAAACTTCACACATCATATCATAGTTTAAATAAGAAATGCACATACCAAAGAAAGTGTCATAAAGAGGATGCCATAACTCACTCAGGCAGGTACTTCTGGGGGTGGACTGTCTTAGGGGTGGCTGGAAGAGGGTCTCGATTCTGAGCCCTCTTTCGGGGGTCCCCGTCTCGGCGGGACCACTCTTTGCCTTTGCAGAGTGAACAGAGAGTCGGGTTTAGGTCTGCTCTGGTCCTGCAGCTTTGTGTGGGCCTGCTCCAGAGGAGTGGGCAGGACGCCATAACTCACTCAGGCAGATACCAGGGCACAGGCTAGGTCAGGTGCGCATCCGCCCCCCGCCAACAGGAATTGGTGAGAATCCAAGTGGACTTCCTTTTGGAGAACCTTTAGAACAGGAAAAGAAGACTGACTTAGGCTTCCAATATCCAATATATAAACAAAATTGAAAGCCTGAAACCTAGACAAGTCAATACTCCATAAACAAGGAGGAGGAAAGAAAAAAAAAAAAAGCATTGGAAGGAGGCAAGCAAAACCATCCACTAACATAGCGAAAAGTCATTTGTGATTTGAACCACAAACGGGAAACCCACATGCCAGGGACACGATGAAGGTACAGCATGGGAAAGGCATAGGATAATCCCGCACCAGGCTCTACCAAACCTGGAGGAGATAGCTACAATGGGATCCCCATGGAGGAGACCCAAGGAACAGAGCTTAGAGGAATAATTGCATACCTATGCAGAAAAATTAAAGAAAATAAAGAAGGATTCAGAGAACTAAATAAAGAGAATGAAAAACTCAAAAAGGACGTAGAGGGATACAATGACAAATTTCAGAAAGAACTGAAGGAACAGATTGACAAACTCCAGAACGAACAAGAAGGAGGAAAAATAAACAAGAATTCAGAGAACTAAAGAGAGAGAATGAAAAACTCAAAAAGGACCTAGAGGGATACAATGACAAACTTCGGAAAGAAATAAAGGAACAGATTGACAAACTCCAGAAAGAACTAGAGGGAGAAAAAAAAACTCCAAAAGGAAGTAGAAACACTAACAAAGGAAGCCAAGCAATGAAGTAAGGAGCACCAAGAAGAGATTGAGAAGCACCAAGAAGAGATTGAGAAGCTCAAAAAGGAAATGGAAGTACTAAAGAAAACACAGGATGAAATGAAAAAAGAATTAGAACACTCATCCAATCAAGAAGAAAGGAAAGGAAAAAGCCTCAGAAATAGAATGGAGGAAGCAGAACAAAGAATATCAGACCTGGAAGATAACACAGAGCAATTAAAAAGCTCAAATAAAGATTATGAAAAATTTAAAACACAAAAGTGGAACAACCAGGAAATATGGGACACTATGAAAAGACCAAACCTCCGCATCATAGGAATAGAGGAAGGAGAAGAATCTCAAGAGAATAGTATTGATCAGATCTTCAACAGAATAATAGATGAAAATTTCCCCAAACTAAAAATAGACAAGCCCATACAAATACAAGAAGCACATAGGACCCCAAATAGACAAGATCAGAAAAGAAACACCCCACGCCATATCATAGTTAAAATGCTAGATGCCCAAAACAAAGACAAAATTCTGAGGGCCACAAAAGAAAAACAAGTCACATACAAAGGGAAACCCATCAGAATTACAAATGACTTCTCGGCTCAAACTACGAAAGCAAGAAGAACATGGAGCAAAGCATTCCCAGTGTTAAGGGACTATGGATGTCAACCCAGAATACTTTACCCAGCAAAAATGTCAACTATAGTTGAAGGAGAGAGAAAAATCTTCTATGACATAAATAAGATGATGGAATACATGTCTGGAAAACCAACTCTTCATAAAATACTTGAAGCAATTCAAAGGCAGAAGAGAGGAACAACAATCCTCAAACACCTAAGAAAAGAAACTAATAAAAACATAACCAAAGGAGCAAAATAAGAGGCTAGAAGTCCAAATGGATAATAAACTGAAAGGAAGCAACATCCATCTTTCAATTATAACCTTAAATATTAATGGGCTAAACTCCCCAATCAAAAGGCATAGACTGGGAGAATGGATAAGGAAACATAACCCATCTATATGCTGTCTACAGGAAACCCATGTCAATTTTAAGGATAGGCGCCAACTTAAGGTGAAGGGATGGAAGAAAGTATTCCAAGCAAATGGTAACAAAAAGAAAATGGGTGTGGCTATTCTAATATCAGACAAACTAGACTTCAAAGCAAAAGAAATCAAAAGAGACAAAGAGGGCCATTACATCTTTATTAAAGGAGCAATTGACGATGAAGATCTCACAATTATGAATATATATGCACCAAACACCAGTGCACCAAACTTTCCAAAGACAATTCTTCAGGATCTCAAGGCACAGATTAACCCCAGCACACTAATAGTAGGGGACTTCAATACCCCATTAAGTCCACTAGAGAGATCAACAGAACAAAGGATAAACAGAGAGACATCTGAACTAAATGGCACAATACACCAAATGGACCTCACAGACATCTATCGAATATTTCACCCAAATACCAGAGAATACACTTTCTACTGAGCACCTCATGGAACATTCTCCAAAATAGACCATATAATGGGACACAGAAAAAATTCAACAAATATAAAAAGATTGAAATAATCTCATCCATTCTATTAGACCACAGTGCAATAAAACTCAATTTCAACACCAGGATAAACCCTACAACCTACAAGAACACATGGAGACTAAACAACACCCTCCTGAATAATGAATGGGTCAAGAGAGTAATAAAGAAAGAAATAAAAACATTCCTGGAACTGAATGACAATGACAAAACATCACAGCAAAATCTATGGGACATTTTAAAAGCAGTCCTAAGAGGGAAGTTTATAGCTCTAAGTGCCTACATAAAAAAATAAATAAATAAATAAAAAATAAACAGAAAGAGCACAAGTGAATGATCTAACGCTGCAGCTGAAAATACTTGAGAAACAACAACAAATGAATAAACGGAGCAGACAAGAAGAAATAACAAAAATCAGAGCAGAGATCAATGAAATAGAAACAAAGAAAACTATACAAAAAAATCAATGAATCCAAAAGTTGGTTTCTCGAGAGAATAAACAAGATAGACAGACCTCCAGCCCAGTTAACCAAAAGAGGGAACAACTCCAAATCAATAGAATCTGTGATGAAAGGGGAAATATCACAACAGACAATGAAAAGATCCAGACAATCATACGGGAATACTTCAAAAACTTATACTCTAATAAGTTTGAAAATCTAGAAGAAATGGATGAATATCTGAAATCCTGGGAATCACCAAAGCTCAACCAAGAAGAGA
>VZQC01008131.1:1130123-1173607 GCA_009823505.1 Rhizomys pruinosus
TTTTTTTTTTCATTTTTAGCTATAAGTGATAATCCATGAGTACAAGCATCCTTCATGCAAAACCTATCTGCAGGCTGTTGTGCCCAAACACCTACAGCCCCACCATCCAGTGGGGGGTGACAGGTTGTTTGTTCAATCAAGTTGATCAAATGAGTGTCCAGACTACATTGCTGTAGTTTCACCATTCACCCCAATCGCAGCCCTTACATTCTACCACGCCCCCTCTTCCGCAGGTTGTTCCCTAGGCTTAGAAAAGGGGCACAGGTGGATGAGAGGTAAAACAGTCCACTCTCTCTGGAGCTGTTGACTTGGACTCTGGTCAATTCTGGCTGTTTCCTTTCATGGGCTGACAGTTTGTCCAGGAATAACCTTTCGATCCTACTAATGAAGAACAAGCAATTAGATATATAGGTATTTAAGCAGCACTAATAGTTATGGTAGGTTACTTTAGCATAGACACATGTTTGGATATGTTAATCCATGAATTACAATTTTCCCCCCTGTTAAATATGACAGGGTCTTACTGTGGCTTATAACATCTCCTAACCTGTAGAGGATGTAAGCTTGTGGCATCAGCCATGGGTTATTTGTTTGTTTGATTGATTTGTTTTTCTCCTTTTCTCTTTGTTTATGGAGTGTTGAATTATCTAAGCTTTAGGCTTTCTATTGGAAGTCTAACTCACTTTTCCCTTCACACAAACCCACCTTTTATACCAGCTTGGAGGACAACTCTGCCCCCACAGCCACAAAAGCCAATCAAGCCAAATACAATTAAATCAAATCAAACAATCCACCTGGCTGAAACACCCAGCTCCTACCTGTGCTTCAGGTGGTCTTGGGAAATCCCGGATCTCAAGACTCACACAAACCCACCTTTTATAACAGCTGTGAGGACCCCACAGCCGCAAAAGCCAATTGAGAGCCAAAGATTAATAGATCAAACCAAACAATCCACCAGGCTGAAGCACCCAGCTCCTACCTGTGTTTCAGGTGGTCTTGGGAAATCCCTGATCCCTGATTACAACTCCTAACATGAAGTGAAGAGAGCAAACTGTAAGTGGGGCAAGGCTATAAATTCTCAAATCATGACCCCAGTGGTTTACTTCCTCCAGTAAGGTTATAGCATTCGATAACTTCCCCAACTTGGGACCAAGTGCTCAAACTGAGTCTATGGGAGAATCATTCAAACCACCACATTCTGCTTGCTGGTTTCCACAGACTAACGGCCATATCATAGTATAGAACACATTTAGTCCAACTATAAATGTATCCATAGTCTTTCATATACTGGACTTTGTTTAATATTCTCAAGTCTTTTGGGGGTGACTCAAGGTAATCTATGAACTGTGAGTCCCTGCAAAGTCAAAAAACAATATGACATACTTCCAACATATTATGACACAGAATACATATTCCCATCCAAAAAGGATGAGCGGGGGTACGGTAGGGAAATATTGGACCAAAGGAAGAACAAAACAGTGCAGGAGAAAAAAAAATCCATTAAATACTGTAGCTCCATGTCTTGCATCTGGGGCTCTAAACTTCAAAATATTGAAATCCTGGTCTTAAATGTAGCAGTACCAAGAGTAGCATATTTAAGAAGTTCTTAGTTTGTGACTGAAGGGCCCTGGCAGGGCATGGTGGTTCTAGCCGTTAATCCCAGAACTTGGGAGGCAGAGGCAGGTGGATCTCTGTGAGTTCAAGGCCATCCTGGTCTACAAAGTGAGTTTCAGGACATCTAGGCCTGCAAGGAGACCCTATCTCAAAAAGACAAAAAAATCTCAGAGGTCTCCTTAACTCTTGTACCACATAAGATCATAACAAAGACCAGATTCTGGGAAGCAGGCCATTACTTGTCACTGAATCTGCTAGCACTTTGATCTTGAACTTCCAAACCTCCAGAAAAAAATTGTGAGAATATATTTCTGTTGTTTATAAGCCACTTGGTTTATAACATTTTTATAGAAGTTTAAGTCAACTGACAGTTATCGCCTAATTAATAATTCACATAATTTTTGGAACATCCCCCTTGAGTTTCTTTAGCTTAAAATAGTTCTGAGTCAATTTGTGATAACATAAAGAAAATTTTGTTATGGTTGCTTTAATTCAGATATTTTTTATCATAAGTGATTATTTTTGTTTTGCTGTCAGTGATTCATTTGCTCCTCAGAGTTTGTAAAGGTGGGAAATGGAGAAGAGACACAATTAAGATTGAAATTATTCATTAAGACACAAGTAACCCAACCTAACAGTCAGAGAATATTCAAAAAACAAGTGAACAAAGTTAAATTGAAGGATAGCATCCCAAATATCCCACAATATCCACAGAATCACAAATGATATGGCCATAATAGCTGAAAGAAATCATAAATATATCTATTTAAAAATAATTGTTACATACTTACCATATATCATCAGGCACTATGTCCCAGGTGGAGCAACGAGGAAGCATATTGTAAGTAAATAATTTTAAAATTATAATAATAATAATAAGTGTTGACACTCTTTTTATTATGAACGAGAGCTGGTATTTATAAAGTTGTCTGGGATGTTTTATACTAATGGCCAAGTTGACAAGTTCTATCTACACTCACTAAGGAGACAAGCTTCTGTATATGTCTTTGAAGGGCTATCTAGATGAGGTTAGTTGAGGTGGAAAAATACACCCCAAATATGTCTGGAACCTGGACTGAATTAAATGAAGAAATTGAGCTTTGAACCTGCATTCGTATTTCTTACCTCTTCTGTTCATGGTCTTACCATCCTGTCTTCCTACCACGATGGACTCTACACTCTATGAGCTAAAATAAACCCTTCTTTCTGGAACTTGCCTTTGTTGTGTATTTTGTTGTAGTTATGAGACAAGTAACTTATCATTAGAGAAATAAGTTCTCACTCTGCCTTGGAGTATCACTCCATCTACATCTCCCCCCACCTCTATACTTAGATGAAGTTCTTGTATATAGGTCTTTGTTAGTATAAGTATCATAATCTAAGAGCAGTATCTTTCAAGCATTATTATGAGAACCTTGAGTAAAAATATATTTAACATTATGAACCAATATAAACACATGTATATGATACATGTTAGATAAATAGATGTTAGATAGAATATTTCCAGATAACTCAAATGCCAGTTTTATAAAACACTACCACTATTAATGTGGACAATACAATAATATTATTTTCTACTCTCTTCCATTTCACAGGAAAAATGAGATTAATCTTTTCCTACTAAATTAATTTCACAATTCACTAATGTTCTGTAACCTCACAGTTTGATAAACACGTCACAACAGCATAGTATATCATCAAACAGAATAAACAAATATGAGAAGTGTCACCCTGGGTATAACCATTAGAAATGGGAATTCTCAAAGTAGAAAGTTGCAGGACTGCATTTGCACACTGTGCAACTGAACTGTTTTTCTCTATATTAAGCTCTAAGTAGCTTTTTTCACCCTACTCCAAACCCTTTTTTAAAAGTTGGTGCTTTGGTTTTGCTTTATTTTGCGGTGCATTTTTTCACCCTACCTACATTAGTCACCTTGTATTCTGACATGATTCTGGATTGCAGTGACATGGTTAGCTTTTGAGGGAGAAAGTGAAAATTTTAATTTGCTTTTCTTTGGGGGGAAAAGTCTTTGAAATTTATTCAGAACAGGAGGCTGGCAATGGGGAAAGAATTTATACTGTAATCCTCAAAGGAATAGAACATGAATTGAATTAATGTTTCTTTGGGATATGGGACTCTCTCCTTATGAATAAAATCTTTTGAGATCAGGTAAGAAGTTGTAACCATTTTTCTCTTTTATTACATTTTCTGATACATTGGTTGGAGTATTTGGTTTTATACTGGCAGTGACTGGTGACCAACAAAGCACCCTGACTCTGCAATGCCAACTTGTGAGGTAAATTCTATTTAAAAAAACTGTGTTTTTTAGTTTGGACAGGTGATGGTATCAGATCACATTAGTTACTCCATTTAGTTCAGTGATGTAACAATTTTCTTGACCAACTTAAAGGTTCACAGACTAATTTATACATGCATTACCTATATCTATCATCCTTGGTTAAGTAGAAGATAGCAAGTGTAGCCTGTTTTAGATGGGTGGTTTTTGAAGTTATTAAAATAGTTGTTACAAAAACAGTAAGTCGCTGGGCTTGGTGGTGCACGCCTTTAATCCTAGCACTTGGGAGGCAGAGGCAGGCGGATCTTTGTGAGTTCAAGGCCAGCCTGGTCTACAGAATGAGTTCCAGGACAGCTGGGGCTACAGGGAGACCCTGTCTCAAAAAGACAAAATAAATAAATAAATAAATAAATAAATAAATAAATAAATAAAACAGTAAGTCAAAATTCAAAATGGATCAAAGGAAGAGATGGACTAAACTTACCCATGGTTTGCTAAATGTTGAGCATAGGAAAATTACTTTGATTTGCTTGATTTATTCCATAATGTCAGCCAAAGTCTGCCTTGCATTTTCCCTTGGTGATATTTTACCATGTGGTCAATATATTGAGATCATTCTGTCATGGACAATTTAAACTATTTATTTGCCTAGGTTGGACTGTCTTCACTAAGGAAGGTTTCAGTTAGTTAATAAGAATGACTGAATAAAATTACTAACTTGCTTGAATCTCTGTTGTGTGGCACCAGTTCAATTAACTATTTGACCAAATAAATTAGTATTTGTATAAAACCATCCATCAATGTTGAAATAAATATGGCAAGTAGGAAAACCTGAAAGTTCTTTATTGATTTATTCCAGTTACAGTCTTATCACTAATTGGAAAAAATAAAATCTTCAGATTAATCAAGTTTATCAGGGAGCCTGAACAAACAGGAGAAAGAAAAAGAAGTAAGGAAACAGAGTCAAGAAATAAAGTCAGAAAACTGGAGAGCATGAGAGAATGTAGGTCTGGACAGTGTTTGTAGTTGTGAATATCAGACGGATCAATGGTATAATTTCAAATATAAAATCTGACAAGCTTAAGACTCAAGAAGAATGAACGTTTCAATCTAAGTCTATTCTAGTTACTCTCTATTGTTCTGACAAAAACACCGATCAAAACCAATTTGAGGTGGAAAGGGTTTATTTGGCTTACAGTACAGTTCATCATCAAGAGAAACCAAAGCAGGAATTTAGGATATGAACCTGGAACACAGTCCATGAAGGAATGTTGCTTACTGGCTTGCTCTTCTTTTACAATACAGGGCCACCTTCCCAGGTGTGGCATGGTACCTCGTTGCACAGTGCCTGGATCCTCCTCACATTACTGAACAAAAAAGAAAATGCCCCCCAGTCATGGCCACAGGCCATGACTGTGTAAAGAGTTCTGTGATTTGAATTCCTTCTAATCAAGTGTGTCAAGTTGACAGCTAAAGCTATCTACTACAGTTGATGCCTTGTCACCTTGAGACACAAGCACACTGCTCATAAACCAGAACCTTTCCATGTATCATCCCCAAGATGTGATGTTAATATTAATATCCCAACAGAAAACATTGCAACTTTTTTTAAAATTTTATTTATTTTTGTATGTGTATGAGTGCCCTGTCTGCATGTAGGTCTGTGCACCCGTGTCCTACAATGCCGTGGAGGTCAGAAGAGGGTCTCGGATTCCCCTGGAACTGGAGTTCTCCTGGAATTGGAGGTACAGACGGTTCTCAGCCGCCATGCGGGTGCTGGGGATCGAACCTGGGTCCTCTGCAAGAGAGATCGGTGCTCTTAACCACTAGGCTATCTCTCCAGCCCCCAAACACTGCAACTTTAAAAGTCACACAGCCCTTTAAAATAATCCGATCACTTTAAGGATTCAAAATCTCTAAAAAATCTTTTTACTGTGGACTCCTGTATATTCCCCAAGTTAAGTACCATCTTATTTCAAAAAGGAATAATTGGGCACACTTAAGCAAAACCCAGAAAATTAGCTCAAGACTGAAGATCTAGGATTTACTAGAGATCTTCTGGAAGGCTAAGAGCTTGGGGAGCTTTAATTCTCTGGTTCTGATGTCTACAGCACACAGCTTGTCTCCTAAGTTCAGACTGGCTCCAATCCACACCTGCCCTTGGAGTTCATCCCGTGTTACTGGTATCTCCAATATGTCAGAATCTCATCTCCAACTGAGGCTGCACCTTTGCCAGTGTCCTCTACTGGATTCTCATGGTGCAAAGCTTTGGAACCTCTCCATGGCCATGTTAATCATGTGAGTCTTCACCAAAGCTGATGTTGCAACTTCCTTAATGGTGTTTCCTGGCCTCTCACAGTATGAAGACTCAGCTGCTCCCTGTAACTGAATCTAAGGATCATAACAAGTAATATCTGAGTTCAAAAACAAAAGAGTTGGTTCCATTTATATCATATATATATATATATATAATAATATAGTGTTTGAAACACTTGCTAGAGCAATAAGGCAAGAAAAGGAAATTAAAGGAGTACTTAATTGGAAGAGAAAAGAGGAAGTCAAGCTATCCCTTTTGCTGATGATATGATGTTTACTTAAGGGATGCTAAAACTCCACCAGAAAAACTCCTAGAAGATTAAAGCTTCAAGAAAGTGGCAAGATACAAAAACTAACCTAAAAAAATCAATGGCCTTTCCTTACACCAAAGAAGCAAGCAACTGGAGAAAGAATTCAAAGAGACCTTCCAACTCACAATAGCCTCAAAACAATAAAAATAGTTTTTGTTTAGGAACAAACCTAAACCAAAGACACCAAAGATCTCTTAAAAACAAAAATTTTAAACCTTAAAGAAACAAATTGAAGAAAGACATCAGAAGATGGAAAAAAACCTCCCATGCTCATGGATTGGGAAAATTAACATTGTAAAAATGTCCATTTTACCAAAACTCTTGTATAGATTTAACAATTCCATCAAAAAATCTCCAAGAGTTTCTTCACAGGCTTGGAAAACAAAAGTTCTTAAATTCATTTGGAAAAAAAAAAAGAACCCTGAATAGCCAAAACAACCCTGGGTGAAAAAGAGCTACCAGGGGGGATCTCTATACCAAGACTCAAACTATACTACAGGGCTATAGTCATAAAAACAGCCTGGTAACTGGGCACAAAAACAGACCTGTTGACCAATGGAACAAAACTGAAGATCCAAATCTGAGCACATAAATTTCAGCCATCTCATATTTGACAAGGGGCCAAAAAGACCACAGTGGAGAAAAAATAGCATCTTCAGCAAGTGGTGTTGTGGCAAAACTGATCACCACTTGTAGAAGAATGAAATTAAACCCCTACCTCTCGCCCTGTACAAAAGTCAACTCCATGGATCAAAGACCTCAACGTGAACCACCAAACTCTGAAGGTGATAGAAGAAAAGTTGGCAGCAGACTACAAGACATAGGCATAGGAAAGACTCCTAAATCAGACAGCAGCTGTGCAAGAATTAAGGTCGACAATTGACAAATGGGTCCTCATTAAACTCAAAAGCTTCTGTACATCAAAAGAAACAATCAAGAAAGTGAAGAAGAAATCCCACAGAGTGGGAGGAAACCTTCACGCAGGAAACATGCTGACAAAGCATTGATTTCCAGAATATATAAACTACTCAAAAAACAAAGAAAAAAAAGAAACAAATGACCCACTCAATAGATGGAGCAAAGACTGAACAGAGACTTCACAAGTGAGGAATTAGAGATGGCTGAGAAACACCTTAGAAGTGTTTCAACACCACTACATATAATCTGTAGAGCAATAACTTTGGCATTGGCACATACAAATGTTCTCTAATAATTTCTCTGTTGTACAGTACCACCTTGTAGCATTCTCTTTAAGATGATTTAACATAAAATATAAGTTTGCTTCCCAAGCATGCCCTTAAGCAAAATATTAATACAGGAGCTCTGACATCAGCAATGGATTATTCTACCAGGGAGATGTTGGCCAGGGGATCCAAGGCCCCACAAAAGGTAAAGGCCTCCTTGCTCCTAAACTGGGATACCTGCAAGAAGAGAGGCGATAAGGCCCTGCTGCCGAAGACCTGAAGTTAACATGGGAAATATGTATGAGACCACACATGCAAGTGTAAGATGGCCTCTGGAATCACCAGAGATGTTACCAAAGCCACTAAACATAAAAGCAAATACGGTGTCTCCTTGAGTCAACAAGACTCCAACGTCAGCACCAGCTACACCTCACCTGCCTGGAAATACTGTGCAGCAGAGGCAGCCATATGCCTGTATTCCAAATCTAATGCCTATTGGCTCTCTCCTTGGAGGAATAACCCATGGCTGATGCCACAAGCTTACATCCTCTACAGGTTAAGAGATGTTATAAGCCACAGTAGACCCTGTCATATAAAAAAAAATTAATGGATAGAAATACAGCATTTCCTACTTAACATTGTAAACAATCAGCAAAGAACCTACATTTAACTATTAGTGCTGTTTAATACCTATATATCTAATTGCTTGTGCTTCATTAGTAGGATCGAAAGGTTATTCCTGGACAAACTGTTCAGCCCATGAAAGGAAACAGCCAGAATTGACCAGAGTCCAAGACAACAGCTCCAGAGAGATGTGGACTGTATTGCCTCTCATCCACCGTGCCCCTTTTCTAAGCCTAGGGAACAATCTGATGAAGAGGGGGCGTTGGTAGAATGTAAGGGCTGCGATTGGAGTGAATGGTGAAAACTACAGCAATGTAGTCTGGACACTCATTTGATCAACTTGATTGAACATACCACCCCTCACCCCCCGCTGGAAGGTGGGGCTGTGGGGGTTTGGGCACAACAGCCTGCAAACTGGTTTACATGAGATGCTTGGTACTCATGGATTATCCTTATAGCTAAAAAATGGAAGGGGCTGGAGGATGGCCTAGCGGTTAAGAGCCCGACCGCCTTGCAGAAGGACGCCGGGTTCGATCCCCAGCACCCACATGGCGGCTGAGAACCGTCTGCGACTCCGGTTTCCAGGAGAACTCCAGTTCCAGGGAGATCGAGACCCTCTTCTGACCTCCGCGGCATCGCACGACACGGGTGCGCAGACCTGCATGCAGAACATACATTCATAATTATTAAAAAATAATAATAAAAAAAATAAAAAAAAAAAAAAAAGAATAAAAAATGGAAAAAATAACTGAGAGAAAGATGCAGGACAGATTATGGCAGAGTAACATGATTGGGATGGGGTGGGGGAGGAGGAGAGGGAAAGGGAAATATGCCTGAACTGAATCGGAAAAATGATGTATGAAATGCACAAAGCATCAATAAAAAAATGTTAAAAATAAAAAAGAAGTAGTTGAACACCACTAATCCATTAAGGAAATGCAAATCTAAACCACTTTAAGATATCATCTTACTCCAATAAGACTGGCTAGGATCAAGAAAAACAATGATACCAAGTGCTGAGAGGTTGTATGGAAAGGGGAACACTCATCCACTGCTGGTGGAATGTAACTCATGCAGCCACCATGGAAAGCAGTGGGGATGAACCCTTGAAGGACTTGGAATGAACTTGCCCACTGACCAGCCATACCACTCCTAGGCATGTACCCCAAGACTCATCCCCACCAAAGAGATACATGCACGGCCATGTTTATTGCAAGCTCTCTTCACAATAGCAAGGAGCTGGAACCAACCCAAAATCCCCTCAAATGATGAGTAGATAGAGAAATGTGGTACATCTACACATGGATTCTATGCAGCAGTAAAGAAAGACGACATCACGAGCTTTGCAGGAAAATGGCTGGAGCTAGAGGACATCATCAACTGAGTGAAGTAACATAGTCCCAAGAAAACAAACGATGAATGGTATCCCTCATCTGTGGATGCTAATGCCAATTACCTAGTTGAAAGTATTTCTTGTGTAGGGCCCCCTGACCTTTTGTCCAAAGCAGTTGGGCCGTGATGCATATTGGACAACAACAACAACAACAACAGAAAGGACTGCGTCAAAGAACTGAACTGAAACAGTGAACTTCTGCTCAAACAGTCAACTTCCTCATGGAGAATATTGAGAAAGACTGAGAGAGATAAAAGCATGTTTTGGCAGAATGCCATGAGCTCTGGCGGGGTGGGGAATGGGCGGGAAACACGGGTCTAGATTTGTTAAAAAAATAAAAATAAATTTATGTACAAAAACAAACAAACAAAAAAAAGAAGTCAACTGTAAAGAAAGATAAATAGATTCAACTAATAAAACCTTTTTGTTTTATAAAAAAATTATTTTTGTATGTGTATGTATGTACTGTCTGCATGTAGGTTTGTGCACACACACAAAAAAGAATTAACTTACCACTTACTTTCAGACATAGCAATTAACATATATGGGTAGAAGGGATATATTCATATTTTAGAGTAATATAAAATTAAAGGGAAAAATGTGAATTCCTAAACATATTTCAGAGTTAACATACAATTTGTTCCTAGAGGACATAATTTTGGTACATATATGACCTTTATATAAGCATATTTTGGAGCAATACAAAAAAATGGGAGGGAACAACTACAACATAAGGACTGGGTCAAAGAACAGATTGATACAGTTAAGTTCTGCCTCAAACAATAAACCTCTGCAGAGAAAAACTTCAAAAAGACTGAAAGGGGGATGCAGGACATGTATGGCAGAATGCGTGAACTGGGGAANTCATTTAGATATATATAGATATATAATACTATTAAATTTCAACCACAACACACACACGGGCTAAGTTACCTGCCCACCCCCTGCCACAACTGGAATTGAGGAGAGAGTATCCAGTGGATAAAGAGAACTTCAAAAACAGGATAGGAAGAGACTTCCAGTATCCAAATATAAACAAATGGAAAGCCTGAAAACTAGACAAGTCAGCCCCCCACAACAACGAGGAGGGAGGAAGGGGAAAAAAGCATTGGAAGGAGTCAAGCAAAATAAAACAAGCTTTTCAGCCTTAAACAAACTGAAAAGCATTTGAAATTTGAATCACAAAAGGGAAACCCACATGCCAGGGAGACCAAGAGACAACATTGGAAAGGTACAGGATAATTCTGCCAAGCTCTAACCAACCCTGGTAGGAGACAGCTACAATCGATCCCCCTGGAGGTGACCCAGAAACAGACCTTAGAGGAAAAATTGCAGACCTATGCCAGAGAAATTAAAGAACATAAAGAAAAATTCAGAGAAGTACAGAGAGAGAATGAAAAACTCAAAAGGACCTGGAGGGATACAATGAAAAACTAAAGGAAGAACTCAGAAATAAAGAGAGAGAATGAAAAACTCAAAAGGACCTAGAGGGAAAATGACAATTTAGAAAGAACTAAAGGACAATTGACAAACTCCAGAAAAGAACAGAGAGAGAAAAAACAAAACACCTTAAGGAAGTAGAAACACTGAAAAGGGAAGGCCAACCAACGAAGTAAGGAGCACCCAAGAAGATTGAGAAACTCAAAAGGAAATGGATAATTAAAGAAAATCACAGGATGAAATGAAAAAGGAAATAGAACACTTACCAACCAGGAGAAAAGAAAGGAAAAAGCCCTCAGAAATAGAATGGAGGAAGCAGAACAAAGAATATCAGACTGGAAGATAACACAGAGCAACTAAAAAACTCAAATAAAGATTATGAAAAATTTAAAATAACACAAAACTGGAACAACCAGGAAATATGGGACAATACAAAAAGATCAAACCTCTGCATCATTGGAATAGAGGAAGGAGAAAATCTCAAGAGAATGTATTGATCAGATCTTCAATAGAATAATAGATGAAAACTTCCCCAAACTAAAAGTACACAAACACAATTCAAATACAAGAAGCACAGGAGCCAAATAGACAAGAAGAAAAGAAACTCCCCACGCCACATCATAATCAAAATGCTAGATGCCCAAAACAAGATAAAATTCTGAAGGCCACAAAAGAAAAAGAAGTCACATACAAAGGGAAACCCATCAGAATAAAACTGACTTCTCGCCGCAAACCAGTGAAAGCAAGAAGAACATGGAGCAAAGCATTCCCAGTGTTAAAGGACTATGGATGCCAACCAGAATACTTTACCCAGCAAAAAATGTCAATTACAGTTGAAGGAGAGAAGGATCTTCCAAGACAAAAACAAGATGAGTAGAATACATTTCCGGAAAAAAAAACTCTCCAGAAAATGCTGAAGCAATTCAAAGGGAAGAGAGAGGAGCAACTATCCTCAAGCACCTAGGAAAAGAAAACTAATAAAAAATAAACATAGGAGTAGAATCAGAGACTAAAAGTCCAAATGGATAAAGGTGAAAGGAAAAAACACCATCTTCAATTATATCCTTAAATATATAATGGCATGAACTTCCAATCAAAAGGCATAGACTGGGAGAATGGATTAGGAAAACAAATCCATCTATGGGGAGGGGTAGGGAGAAGGGAAAGGGGAATGTGTCTAAATTGAACTGAAAAATGATGTATGAAATACACAACACATCAATAAAAGTATTAGATTAAAAAAAAAAAAAAGTGCAGGGAGGCCAGGAATGGTGGCACATGCCTTTAATCCCAGCACTCAGGAGGCAAATGCAGAGGCAGGAGGATCTCTGTGAGTTCAAGGCCAGCCTGGTCTACATAGTGAGCTCCAGGCCAGCTGGGACTAAAGGGAGACCCTATCTCAAAAAGACAAAAAGAAAAGAAAAGAAAAGAAAAGAAAAGAAAAGAAAAGAAAAGAAAAGAAAAGAAAAGAAAAGAAAAAGATACTAAAGAGCAAACTGAATTAATGCCTTTCTCCACTCTATTGTATCCCACATGAATTTTTTTTTCTTTTTTTTTGAGACAGTGTCTCCCTGTAGCCCCAGCTGGCCTGGAACTTGCTCTGTAGACCAGGCTGGCCTTGAACTCACAGAGATCAGCCTGCCTCTGCCTCCCAAGTGCTAGGATTAAGGGTGTGCACCACCACACCTGACTTAAAGACAGTTCTTAGCCGCCATGTGGGTGCTGGGAATCGAACCCGGGTCCTCTGCCCCCAACATGGATATTTTGAGACCATTGGTACAGATAGATCAAATCTTCCTATGCTATGTTAGACCTGGTTTATGTTTGATTTAATACATAATGTTAATGTCTGAGTGTTTTACAGACATGAGACCTGTTAGAGAGATACCAAGTGCCCTGAAGAAATAACGATAAAGAGTAAATTCACTAAGGGGCACCAGAGCCAGGTATAACTATGGAATCCTTGGGAGCTTTATGGTTGGATAAGACATAGGCAATATTCACCCAAATGGTTGAGGAAAGTCTGCAATGCCCTGGGTCTGTAGGTGCCAAATCATAAACAGGTATCTTATAAAAATAAAAAATAGAGGCTCCCCCAAATTGTACAATTGGTAAATAAAGACTTCAGTACCATGGATAGGCTGTCCTGCCAGGAGCTGTTTGCCAGGGAGCAGGCTTCATGGATCCAATAGAGAACTCAACCCATGTAAATAGGATCTTTGGCAGAGCATTTTATACTAACTTTCTCACCCAACCCCACCATCGTTGTAGCAGCTGCTCAAGACAACCATTAAGTAAATTACTCAGATAATAAATACATTCACACAGACACAATTAGCAAAAAACAAATACATAAGCAGTAAATTCCTATCTGGTAATCTCAGTACAAGAGGCAGGAAGATACAAAAGTTCAAGATTATCCTCAGCTAGATAGCAAGTTAAGGTTAGCCTGGGCTACATGAGGACTTGTCTCAAAAAGAATAGCTTACCTAATGAAATTGGTTTTTGTTTTTTTTTTTTTTTTGGTGTTTTTTGAGACAGGGTCTCCCTGCAGCTCCACCTGTCCTGGAACTCACTCTGTAGACCAGGGTGGCCTCAAACTCACAAAGATCCGCCTGCCTCTGCCTCCTGAGTGCTAGGATTAAAGGCGTGTGCCACCACGCCCGGCCCCTAATGAAGTTTTAAAACACATAGTCAGTTCAGGTGTATAATTGTATAATTTGATGACCTTTTTTTTGTTTTGGTCTTTTTGAGACAGGGTCTCCCTTTAATCCCAGCTGGCCTGTAGATTAGGCTGGCCTTAAAATCAGAGACTTGCCTGCCTCTGCCTTCTGAGTGCTGGGATTAAAGGCGATCACCACCAAGGCTGCCCTAAATTCAATGGGGAGGAAACCTCTGCCCTCCAGGGCCCTTCACTCAAGGCCTTAGGCATTAATTAGGTTCCTTCAAGTAGTAATAAGTTTTGTTTCCTCATTCCCACCCTGCCTTCTAGAAATCACATGACCCTGCAGCCACACCCCTGCCCCCCTGTTACCATTCCTCTCCTGCTATTGAGCAAGGCCCTCTCATCCCAACTGTCAGATGACTGAGTTCACTTCCTCCTTCCCTGCCTGGCTCAACGTGGCTGAGGCTGGTGCACAACTGTCTGAATAAGGTTGCAAAGAGATTGGGGAGGGAAGGTGTATTAGTCAGGGTTCTCTAAAGAAACAGAAGCAACAGGACGTGATTTGCTCACGTGACAGAGCTCAAGTAGTCCAACAGTAGCCGTGCACTGGAGAGGCTGAGAATCCAGGGAACTGCTCAGTCCACAAGGCTGGATGTCTCAGTAGTCCCAATCTGGTGCTGAAGGCCTGATGGATTCCAGATCTGCTGGTCTCAGTACACACTGAGATCCAAAGGGTTGATCACAGCAGCAAGACAAACTCACCAGTGAGAGAGACGCAAGCTGCAGGAAAAAAGGGACCAGCTCCCTCTGCCGTGGCCTTTTATACTGCCTGCCGGCAGAAAGTAATGCCCACATTTGGGGTGGGCCATCCAGGTTGAGGTGGTCCAATCCGAAGATCCTTTTTCTCTTATTTGTTCCTTAGTCCAGTCAAGTTGACACCCAGGATTAACCATCACAAGTCCACCCCTTGTCAACTTGACACCCAATAAATAGCCTCTCCTTATGTTATGCTTAAATGTCAATTGCAAACAATGGCAAGGTCATAATTCCACCTAACATGTTATAAGTGTCTCATGTGAAATAGCAAAGCATTATATCTTGAGTTAGGTGGTAATGTCCTTAGAGAACACTTAGTCCTTCCGTAATCTATAACTAAATATGACAACATTAACAACTTATCTCAGTTGCACCTTCAAAGGGAAAACACAAGTATCTGCTTAATATACATATATATATATATGAACAAGGCATTCTTAACCTAAATTAGGACTAAAAGCTAATGTCAATTATAATCATGTTTCTGCAACTGGTCCTCGTGGCCTCAGCTGATTTTATGACTACCTTCTTCTACACCATTCTGTATTTCCTCCACCATCAGCAAGCACCTCTGCAGTGTCTTGGCTCTTTTCACCTGTAGGAGTGACCCATGCCCTTCATCCCCGAAGGTGTCTGGGCCATTTGTCATCCGTCCTGTTTGGGTTTGGGTTGTTGGAGGTTTCCCATTGACCTAATAATAGGACAGGGTAGCACCAGAAGGCGCCCTAACCGCATCTCCTGCCTTCCAGAATAATTCCTTGCCCCCATTTGTGAGGAAAAAGTCCAATTTCCCCCTGGTAGTCTGGATCATCACTCCCCTACTACTGATATTCCTTCCTTAGCTGTTGGCTTAAAGGGTAAGTAGAACCCCAAAGTGGCCAGGGGGAAAGTCTTAGCTTTCCAGTATCAATGGAATGTTTGCTGTATACCTGGCAAAAGCAACTCCCCCCTTTGGAGCCAAAACATCTGTAGACAAGCCAGAACAAGTCTTGGTATCAGGAAGCAAAATTTTCCTTTGGGTCACTAGGGGTGATAGTGTGTGGAATCACTCCCACTTCCACCCCTTGGTTGCTGGACTCCATGAATTCTGCTATGGAGAAAACGTACCATTAAGTGGACCTGATTCAAAGGCATCTCACTGCTTGCTGTGAGAACCTTGCGCCCAGCCCTCAGTGGTATTGCTACCTATTGGTGGCTGTAACTGTGTCTTCAAGGGCCATTCCATCGTTCTATCAGAGCCAGCTGCTTCTGGGTGGTGGGGAACATGGTAAGACCAGTGGATGACCATGAACATTGGCCCACAGTTCGCACTTCTTTGGCTGTGAAGTGAGTTCCTTTGGTCAGAGTGATGATGTGAGGAATATGCAATGAAGGTTGGATAGGCATTCTATAATGTCTCCTGGATGGTAGTTTTGCTAGAAGCATTACGTGCAGACAAAGGCAAATCCATAACCAGATAAGTATCTATTCCTGTTAAGGGACAAACACACTGCCCTCCAATGATGGAAGTGGTCCAATTGTAGTCACCTGCCACCAGGTTGCTGGCTGGTACACCCCAGGGAATAGCACCATATCAGGGGCTCCAGTGTTGGTCTCTGCTGTTGGCAAATCTGGCATCAGCAGCCGCTGTAGCCAGGCCTGCTTTAATCCGAAATGCTTGTTGACCATACATGAATGCCTCCTATTCTGACTACCGATGACCACTTTGTTCACGGGCCCATTGAGCACCAACAGGGATTAGCTGGAGGAAAGAGGCTGACTGCATCACAGAATGAGGCCAGTTGATAACTGACTTGATTATTAAACTCATCCTCGCTGAGCTCACCCTTTTTATGAGCGATTTTTAATGGACATAGTAATTTCACATCCTTTGACGAATTCAGAGAAGCGTCTACCAACATACTTCTTCACCAAATGTCTTTCTCACCAATTTTCCAGTCATGGCTCCTTCCAAGTCCCTGACCATCCAGCCAAACCATTGGCTACAGCCCAAAATCAGTATATAATCGAACCATCTGGCCATTTTCTCCTCCAGAGAAAATGCACAACTATGTGCACTGCCTGAAGTTCTGCCCACTGTGAAGACTTCCTTCACTCAGTGTCCTTTCGGGTTGTGTTCAGAAATTAGGGTTGTATGCTGCAGCTTGTTCACTCCTCTGAGGTGGTGCCTGCATAGCGTGCGGAACCATCAAGTAAACCAGGCCTCTAGTCTTCTCTTCCTCAGTCAACTGATCATAGGGAAAACCCCATGAAGCCATAGCGTCATGCTTTGAGCACAGGAGGTATTATAACAGGAGTGGGAACCATAGGCATTTGGAAACTTCATGTAACTTTGCTTGTGCCCTCAGTGCCTGCCCGGGCCCTGTCACGTATGTACCACTTCCATTTGATAAATGACTGTTGCTGTGCACGTCCTACTTTATGGTCTGGTGGGTCGAATAACACCCCAGCTCATGTGGGGCAGCTCAGGTCGCATGGTGACTGGGTGGCCCATTGTCAAACGTTCAGTTCCACTTAGGCCCAATAGCAGGCTAAGAGCTGTCTCTCAAAAAGGAGAATAGTTGTTTACAAATGAAGGTAAGAGCCTTGCTCCAAAATCCCCAGGGCCTCTGCTGTGATTTCCCGATATTGGGAGCTGCCACAGACCTCCAGACAGCATCTCTGTCTTCCACTGATGCCTCTAGCACCAATTGGTTCTGCTGGATCATATGGCTCTAGGGGCAGAGCAAGCCTGCACTGCAGCCTGGACCTGCAGGGTATGGATTCTCTCCTGAGGGTGGGGAAGATTTAATTCTCAAATAAAGAGAAAATCCCTCAGAATCCGAGGGTTCAAATCCTCATCATCATGGTTTCTCCACACACATCTGCATCTCAAGTTTCAGGGTTCCACACCTTTCTTCTCACACCAAGTGCTGCTCGCACTTTTAACTGCTGATGCTCTTTTGTGGCTGGGAACTAAATTTGCGTTGTAAATCAGCCAATCATATAATAAGGGCTCCAGCTTGATTTTCCGCCGCTTTTGCTCCTTTGGCTGCTGGAGAGAAGATTCTCTTCCAGAGCATACCTGGAAACCTTTAAACTGTTGTTTCATAATCTGAAGTTGGTCATTTTTATCACTGAGTTACTTATTTTCCTCTAACACTTTTATAACAGAGATGCTAGGAGGCAAACGCAAGGCAACAATCATTATTTTCCTTATTTTTTCTGCAATTTCTCAAACATTTTATAACATAGAGTCGCTAATATTCTTGCTTCTCACAAGAGGTGAGTTAGGTGAGTCAAATGGATCTATCTTCATAATTAGATCAAATAGCCTGCACCAAGGATTATCATTCCTCTTCATGCCACCAGGGGAGCCTTCAGTAACTCTAGGCTTCATTGGATTGGATAGCTGGCTCCAGAGACTACTAAGCCCACTAAAGAAATTCATCCTTCTATTCTGTTTCTCTAGAACCATCCAAAATCCTGTATTAGTGTCAGGGTTCTCTAAAAGAAACAGAAGCAACAGGACGAATATATAGTATATACATTTATTGATTTGCTCACGTGACACAGCTCAATAGTCCAACAGTAGCCGCCACTCTGGAGAGGCTGAGAACCAGGGAACTGCTCAGTCCGCAAGGCTGGATGTCTCAAGTAGTCCCCAATCTGGTGCTGAGGCCTGGTGGATTCAGGAGATCTGCCGGTCTCAAAACACGCTGGGATCTGAAGGGTTTATCACAGCAGCAAGAAAAACTCACCAAGGAGAGAGAGGCAAGCTCAGGAAAAAAAGGGACCAGCTCCCTCTGCTGTTGGCCTTTTTACACTGCCTGCCAGCAGAAGGTAATGCCACAATTTGGGGTGGGCCATCCGGGTTGAGGTGGTCCTATCAGAAGACCCTTTTTCTCTTATTTGTTCCTTAAGTCCAGTCAAGTTGACACACAGGATTAACCATCACAGGAGGGAAGCCCCACAGACATGGTTTCATTTCTCTTGGGCAATACTAAGGAGAGGGAAATTTCCTGAAGTCATAAAGTTATCTGTGTAAATATTTAAGTTTTGTATATATAATATATATATATAATATATACTATGGAACTGCTAAACTATTTTGTAAAGTATGTGCAGCGTTATACCTTCTCATGAGCCATGCCAGGATTTCAAGTGCTTTAACAATCTTTCATTTTTTTCTGTCTTTTATTTATTTATTTAATTTTGGTCTATTTTCGAGACAGGTCTCCATGTAGCCCCAGCTGCCTGGAATTCCCTCTGTAGACCAGTGAATGGCCTGAACTCACAAGATCCGCCTGCCTCTCTGCCTCCCAAAGTGCTAGGATTAAGCGTGCACCATCAACACCCAGCCTATTTTTTTGTCTTTTTTTTTTTTTTTTTTTTTTTTTTGGTCTTTTCGAGACAGGGTCTCCCTGCAGCCCTGCTGTCCTGGAACTCACTCTGTAAGACCAGGCTGGCCTTGAACTCACAAAGATGCCACTGCCTCTGCCTGCCGGGTGCTAGGACTAAAGGCATTGCACCACCACGGCCACAGCTTTTTTTTTTTTTTTTTTTTTGTCTTTTGAGACAGGGTCTCTTGTAGCCCCAGCTGGCCGGGACNGACGCTCTTGCAGAGGACCCGGGTTCGATCCCCAGCACCCACATGGCGGCTGAGAACCGTCTGTAACTCCAATTCCAGGAGAACTCCAGTTCCAGGGGAATCCGAGACCCTCTTCTGACCTCCGCGGCATTGCACGACACGGGTGCACAGACCTGCATGCAGACAGTACATTCATACACATACAAAAATAAAAAAAAATAAAAAAAAATTAAAAAAAAAAAGAAATAACCACATAAATGGCCCTTAAACATAAAAGGCTACTTACCTACATTTATGATGAGAGCAGTAAAACTCAAATTACATTCAAATTAAAGATTTTGCCTCTTAGATGGGCCATGTGTAGGGAACCAGCAACCTGATACATTGCCAGGAGGAGTGTAAATTGATGCAGTCTCTTTAGATAACATCTAGAAACATCCATCAAAAATTACATATGCACTTGACTTTTTGACCAAGCAATTCTATAAGGGATTTACTCTCCAGATACATTCATGGAGATGGTGTTATGTCTGAATGAACTGATTTGACTGTGTATGGTACTGAGATACTTAAAATTTTTTAAATTTATTTTTGTATATGTATGAATGTACTGTCTGCATGTAGGTTTGTGCACCGTGTCGTGCAATGCCGCGGAGGTCAGAAGAGGGTCTTGGATTCCCCTGGAACTGGAGTTCTCCTGGAATAGGAGTTACAGATGGTTCTTAGCCGCCATGTGGGTGCTGGGGATCGAACCCGGGTCCTCTGCAAGAGCAGTCGGTGCTCTTAACCGCTAGGCTATCTCTCCAGCCCCCTGTCACTCTTTTAAAGAAAACCAACTCTCCCTCTTCCAGTAGTCACCAGTTGCCCATAGTTCTTCAGGTAAAACTGGGGCATTTTACCTACTTCCCTACTTACACGCTGGATGTTTTGGGTCTGGTTTGAGCTTTTGCATGGGTCTTGTGCATATCACCATTGCAGTGCACTCATAAGGGTAACTGTCTAGCTGTGTGGAAAACTGTTTGTGGTCATCCACCATCCCGGGCTCTTATAGGCTTTCCACCCGACAATTGTTCCTGAGCTTCATTCAGTAGAGGTTTGACACGGGTGTACCATTTAGAGATAAACACCCTTCGGTCTCTGCGTTTTGGCCAGTTGTAGCTTTCAGGATTAATCATCATCTATTGCATGAGGAAGATTTGCTCTTGAGAACTGAAAGATGCATTAATATTCTTTCTGCCCCCTGTTCACGATGGTCCCTGAACCTTAGGTGTAGAGGTTGCAATGTAGATGTGTCACTTTGGCATGGATATCTCACAGACACTTATTCTCTGTGTTGATCAGTTGCAGAACGCTGAAATAATCTCCAATCTGTTGCAAAAAGAGCAGCCAGTGCTCTTAACCACCAAGCAGCCCCTGCTCCACATTCTTGATAATTGGCAGTGCCATTCATTGTAGTCATTCTAGTGAGTAATATCATAATTTCTCACTATGAATACTAGTGTTTCTCTTTTGCATATTGTCAATATGACAGGACCTAGAGTCACATAGGAGACAATCTTCTAGGCATGTCTGTGAGGGACTGGGTTAATTCGAGTGAAGACCCACCCTGAATATGGGTAGCGTAATTCCGTGGGCCAGGGTCTCAGACCGCATAAAAAGGAAAGAGCTGAGCGTTAGCACTTGTTACTGAGTTACTCAGTTAGCACTGAGTACTGGTGCGATGTGACCAGCTGCCTACCTTCACCTTCCACACTATGACCGGTGTCCCCTCAAATGGTGAGCCACAATAAACCCTCCTTCCTTAAGTTGCTTCTGTGAGGGATTTGATCACAATGAGAAAGCCATAAAGAAAACACTGATGCATTGTACTCAATCAAAATTAGAAACTTCTACTCTTCCAGAGATAATGTTTAAAAAAAGACAAGACCAGGGGGCTGGAGAGATGGCTCAGCGGTTAAGAGCACTGACTACTCTTGCAGAGGACCTGGTTTTGATTCCCAGCACCCACATGGGGGCTAAGAACCATCTTTAACTCCAGTTCCAGGGGAATCTGATGCTCTCTTCTGACCTCCACGGCATTGTACAACAGGGGTGCACCAACCTACATGCAGACAGTACACTCATACACATAAAAAATAATAAATTAGGGCTGGAGAGATGGCCTAGCGGTTGGGAGCACCGACTGCTCTTGCAGAGGACCCGGGTTCGATTCCCAGCACCCACATGCGGCTAAGAACCGTCTGTAACTCCAATTCCAGGAGAACTCCAGTTCCAGGGGAATCCGACACCCTCTTCTGACCTCCGCAGCATGACACAGGTGCACAAACCTACATGCAGACAGTACACTCATACACATACAAAAATAAAATTTAAAAAATAATAATAAATTTAAAAAAGACAAGACTGGGCCAGGCGTGGTAGGGCACGACATTAATCCTAGCACTTGGGAGGCAGAGGCAGGTGGATCTCTGTGAGTTCAAGGCCATTCTGGTCTATAGAGTGAGTTCCAGGCCAGCTGGGGCTACAGGGAGACCCTGTCTCAAACAGATCAAAAAAAAAGATAAGCCTTAGGAAAATTGTATCTACTATCTGACAATAACAAAATGTAAAAATTGTCAGAATACTGAAAAATTGGGCATTTCACTGGGAAGATGTGTATCGTTACTCTTCTCATTGCCTTTCTCAAGGTCACAAACATTTCCTCCAGTTATCAACTAGAAATTGATAAGCCTCACTGATCAGCCTGATTCATTTCCAGTTACTTCTTGTGTGGAATGAGATTGTGTGTGACAAGCTTTTTTTTCTGTGGTTTGTTGTGGCTGCGTGTGGTTGTGCATTTGCTCCTGAACATTGGTTTAAAAGACTTTTATTGAATTCTTCTGTATTTAAGCTCAAATGATCATCTACAAATAGATCTACTTCTGGACTGTCAAGTCCCCTTGATAATCTAACAATAAAGCAAGCCACCTTAACTACTGTGGCTTTAAAGTAATCTCATAATTGATATAGATCTTTGAAGCTATTCTTTTCAAAGCTGTTTGGTCTATTTAAGCATTTCAACAGAAATTTTCAAGTCAGCTTGTCTTAGCACTACAACATGACTGCTAGGATTTTGATTAGGATTAATTTACAGATCTACAAAGTGGCTTGACTTACAGGGTTTTTTTTTTTTTTTTTTTTTTTTTTTTTTTTTTTTTTTCTTTTCTAGACAGGGTCTCCCTGTAGCCCCCACTGTCCTGGAACTCACTCTGTAGACCAGGCTGGCCTTGAACTCACAAAGATCCACCTGCCTCTGCCTCCCAAGTGCTAGGATTAAAGGTGTGGACCACCGCGCCGAGCCAGGCTTTCGTTTTATGAGTAATTGCCTACATGAAATAAGTACACCTGTGTCATGCACTGTCCATGGAGATCAGAACAGGGTATCAGATCCCCTAATCCTGGAGTTATGGATGATTGTTGGCCACCATGTGGGTACTAGGAACTGAACCCAGGTCCTCTGCAAGAAGAGCCACTGCTCTGAACCACTGAGCCATTTCTCCAGCCTTACTTACAGGATTTAAAGGTCTTTCCTGGTATCCCATGTGTTCTGAAGTTGTTCTGTAGTGGCTTGAGAGAACACAAACTACACCTCATCCTGCATCCATTTTGGGAACTGGTCCACCTCCTGCACGTCACTTGTGGAGACCCAGGCTATTTCCCACTTGGTACTGCTCCAAACAGCTGCTCTGGCCATGCTTACATGTGTCTTTTTGTGATCATGTGTCTTACATTCTCTGAGATAAATGACTAGGAGCAGTGCTGCTGGGTGGGTGTAGGTGTACGGTTTATTTCATAGGAAACTTTTTCCAGAGAGGTTGCATCACAGAACTCCCTCCAGTGCTGCTGCTAGCTCCGGCTGCTGCAGATCTTTGCTGCCATATGGTGTTAGTCCTCTTAATGTTGGTAATTCTGGCTGGTGTACGGAGGTATTTTGTTTTTTTAAAATTTGTGAGCACATGTATGTGAGTGCAGGTGCCTGTGGAAGTGAGAGGCATTGGATTCCCCTGGAGCTAGAGTAACAGGTACTTGCGAAACGCCTGACACGGGTCCTGGGAACCCGTGGGAACCCGTGAGTACTCTCAGCAGCTCTTAACCACTGAGCCATCTCTCTCACCTCAGGTGTCTTGTTTCTGAAGCTGTTTGAATTGTTTTCTGTGTCTGAAGTGCATCTGAAAGAGAACCTGTTTTTCCTGCACTAGAGAACAGCTGCCACAGTAGAAATGGCCTGCTGTCCTCAAATCTGGTTCTGAATCTTCCACAGTAATTGACCTGTAGCTGGGATGACTTGGCCAGGGATAATAATCTGGTATGTAGAGCAAGTGTAGTCATATGACTAGTTTTCATCAATTACAACACAAAGGTGTGCCCCTGTTGTCCCTTTCCTTCTCATTCTGCTGGCTGGATGCAGATGACAAGGAGAAAGCACAGACCTGAGATACAAAGTGGAAGACAGAAGCCCATTGACCTGAAGCATCCAGCCAGGACCACGTGAACAAGACACAGACTTGTTATCTTTGGACCATTGTAGCTTTTTTTTTTTTTTTGGTCCTTTTTAGACAGGGTCTCCCTGTAGCTCTAGCTATTCTGGAACTCACTCTGTAGACCAGGCTGGCCTTGAACTCAGAGATCCACCTGCCTCTGCCTCCCAAGTGCTAGGATTAAAGGCATGTGCCACCACGCTGGGCCTAATTCTGTCTCTTACAGTGAGTTAGCTTAGTGTGTTTACATGGCTGCCTCACTCCAAAGTGCTCTATTATAAGATTTCTTCATATGACATGTAATCTATTAGTTCATACTCACACATTCTGTATTCAACCATTTTCATGTGCTTAACTAACTTGCAGAAACTTTGCATAAGCAAATGTATCTGAGGTTTACCAGCCAATATTTTAAATTAAAATTGAAATGACATTTATTTTGTAAGGAGGTAGTGGTGGGCTACAGCATGTCTTTGGAGGTCAGAAGAAACCATGGATGGAGTCTGGTCTCATTTTCCACCATGCAGGTCCAAGGAACTGAACTCAGGCCATTAGGCTTGGAGGCAGGCACCTGTATTCACTGAGCCATTTCAACAGCCCCAAGATAATTAAATTTTTGTTTACATATGTGTGCAGGGACATGCACACACCAAAACACATGTTGATGTCATAGGAAAACTTTAGGGAATTGGTTCTCTTCTTCCAGCATGGGGGTCCTAGGCATTGAAGTCAGGTCATCAGGATTGTCGGCAGGCATCTTTGCTTGATGACCCATCTTGCTAGCCCTAAACAACTTTATAAATGACGTACAGCATATATACAGAAATGGGCAGAAATATATTACCTACAATTATGTTACACATTTGCAGGCACTGACGTAATTACATCTGGAGTGTTACTCTCCTTTTCCTTTATTTCCTTTTCAGTTGCTGTTTTTTGAGCCTTGGTAAATGAAGTCAAAGGGCAGACTGTCACTGGCAGCTCAAGCCTCAGGTCAAGATTAGAAAGACAAAGCTGCTTCTTTACAATTGCCTATGTGAGGGCCTCGTGTGGTGGTGCATGCCTTTGATCTCTGCACTTGGGAGGCTTAGGCAGGTGGATCTCTTTTGAATTCAAAGCCAAGGCCAGCCTGCTCTACATAGCTAGTTCCAGGCCAGCTGGGGCTACAGGGAGACCAGGCTGACCTTAAACTTAGTACTGGCACATGAGTACTGTGACTTACCATTTTTTTAATGCATTAATTTTTTTCCTTCTTTTTTTTTTTTCCCGGTATTTTTGAGGCAGGGTCTCCCTTTTAGTACCAGCTGTCCTGGAGCTCGCTCTGTAGACCAGGCTGGCCTTGAACTCAGAGATCCACCCACCTCTACCTCCCCAGTGCTGGGATTAAAGGCGTGTGCCACCATGCCCGGCTAATGCATTAAATTAAAAAAAAATAAAAACTTTACACCAGCAAGATGGTTCAGTGGATAAGAGTACTTACCACCGGGCTGGAGAGATGGCCTATCGGTTAAGAGCACCGACTGCTCTTGCAGAGGACCCGGGTTCGATCCCCAGTACCCACATGGAAGGATTCCTGAAGTTATCCTGTTAAAGGACAACTCCATATGTCTGATGGTGTGTGTATGCACAAGCACATAATATACACACGCAGCAAATAAGACTGTAATAAAAGAGAGCATTAGCTAGAACAAAGAATGAGATAACTTGACTACCTGGTCAATTCTGAGTAGTACAATTTATGAAGAAAACAAGAGCACATCTGGAGGAAGTGTACTAGATGGCAAATACAGTCCATTCATGATATAACTGATAATGAAATAACTGGGTCTACTTTATTGGGTGCACCTTCCCATAAACAGACAAGGGCCTGGTATGTGCGTTTTGCTGTATGTGTACGTTTTGCATGCATGCATACCACATGCACGTAGTACTCCATAGAAGGCAGAAGAGGGCCTCAGATCCCATGGAACTAGATGGCTGTTAGTTGCCATGTGGGTGCTGGGAACCCAATCTAGGTCTTCTGCAAGAGCAGCCAGTGCTTTTAACTGCTGAGGTACCTCTCCAGCCCTGGTATGCACGTTTTAAGTATGATATCAGTCTATATTTTGACATATCACCTAATATTAAAGCAGTCAACATGGATGTGTTAGTAGAGTAGCAGAGGGCTGTCATATAATAGGGCATTCCACAGCCACACTTGTGTGTCCCTCCTTGAAAAAAGCCGAAAGCCCTGAAATTAAGTGTGGGCACACATGTGTGAGAGCATATAACACAGTACAGTCATGAGTTATTAGGAAGAAGTTTCTTCCTTTTCAAAGACAATTTTATACAGGCAACTTGTCAGTCAGTACGTGGTTGATGGCTCTGTGATTTAAGTTCCCTCTAATCATCCTGAAGCACAAACAGCAGCTAACACAAACCAGTTCAAATTCTGTCTTACTCAAGCAGACATCTGTGTACGTTACAAATCAGCTAAAGACATAACTGCTGCACATCGGAGATGTCAGTGTATTTCAACATTTACATTTATATAACCTTGGTATATTTATAATTCAGGGACTAAATTTGCTTTTTTTTATTTTTTGAGGCAGGCATATGCCACCACTCCCAGCTTAAAGACAGTTCTTAGTCGCCATGTGGGTGCTGGGAATTGAACCCTGTTCCTCTGCAAGAGCAGTTGGCGCTCTTAACCACTGAGCCATCTATCCAGTCCCCATAGGTGCTTTTTTTTTATTTTTTTAAATTTTTGTATGTGTTTGAATGTACTGTCTGCATGCAGGTTTGTGCACCCGTGTTGTGCAATGCCACGGAGGTCAGAAGAGGGTCTCGGATTCCCCTGGAACTGGAGTTCTCCTGGAATTGGAGTTACAGACGGTTCTTAGCCGCCATGTGGGTGCTGGGGATCGAACCCGGGTCCTCTGTAAGAGCAGTCAGTGCTCCTAACCGCTAGGTCATCTCTCCAGCCCCGGTGCTTTTTTCATGCCATGCATTCTTGCTCTTTTCAGTTTTTGAGTGGAAACACCGTACCTCAGAACGGAAATGTATATAATTACTCTAGGAGTACAGTTGTTTTCAATTACTTAACTATAAAAACAGACTTGCAAATGGAATTGTGATAAATGGTACCAGAGGAGTAGGGGTGTGGTTCAGTGGGAAACCCTGGACTTGATACTTGATCCTTAAACGGGGGGGGGGGGGGGGGGGGCCAGTACCAGAGCAGAGCAGCGTTGTTCAGATCATTATCTGCTTAAAGTACAATTTTTGGCCATGTGTAGGAGTATTTTTTTTTTTTTTTTTTTTATGTGTATGAATGTACTGTCTGCATGTAGGTTTGTGCACCCGTGTTGTGCAATGCCACGGAGGTCAGAAGAGGGTGTCAGATTCCCCTGGAACTGGAGTTAAGGACGGTTCTCAGCCACCATGTGGGTGC
Organism: Rhizomys pruinosus; assembly: GCA_009823505.1. Taxonomy (NCBI): domain Eukaryota; kingdom Metazoa; phylum Chordata; class Mammalia; order Rodentia; family Spalacidae; genus Rhizomys; species Rhizomys pruinosus. The sequence continues at coordinate 1,157,301 of VZQC01008131.1, forward strand.
TGGGGATCAAACCCAGGTCCTCTGCAAGAGAAGTCGGAGCTCTTAACCCCTAGGCCATCTCTCCAGCCCCGTGTAGGAATATTTTTGAGAAAACATTTAAACCAATTCCATATCACACCAAGTAGCCACAATTTCCTACATTTCTCAATGTAGCTCTTGGAAATCACCTGCATTAAACCAAAAAGGGTCAAATTAAGAGGTTTTGTATTCATGTAGAATCAGCAAGTTGCAAACTTGCTTGCTTTCCCATTAAGTATAAACACTATCTCATTTCAAAAGAAATCTAAGAAAGATCAAAATCAGTCACAAGATGTGTTTTCACTCCAAATTCAGAAACTCGGAACTTCTGATTTAAGTGGGGGAGGGGGGATAAAACCACAAGTGCTACTGAGAAGCCACAAGTGTTTATTCCATAAACAGAAAAAGCATGATTTTGAAGGGCACAATGGTAGATCTTCTCTGCCTCCTCTAACGGGCTGAAGATGAAAGGCTGATAGCTGTATAAATACTATAATTATATAATGCAGGACTCATTTTTCTTTCAGGTTTACAAAAAAATCTTTGTCCTTCCTTGTAGTCCTGGGCTCCTGGTGGGTCGACCACAGCCTTGTCACCAGAGTTCTCAGCAGGAATTACAAATGGATGTGCCCAAGACTGCCATCTGATGGAAATGACAGATATTGAAATAATTTGTTTTTAAGTGAATAAAGCCAGGTGCCTAAGAACACAGGAAATATGTTGGGGGTAGGAAGAAAGTTCTTTGATAGCAGCACCAGGAAATAGGAAATAAATTAGAAAGTAGTCCACATAAACTGTATTGGGAGTAGTATATTTCTGTAATTAGAAAGACGTAGACTCTTCCTGAAATGGAACTCACCCCTGCTCAAGATATCAACCACCATCAGTAAATTAATCTATGCATACAGTACAATTACTGGAAATATGGCATATTTTTTAAAGTCCATTTTGAAGAATTAACACATTAATATCTTGTAAAAGTAGAAAGGGGCATAATTAAGTTGGTAAGATGACATGATACTGATACAGAATAGTGACACAGAATGCCCATAAAATACAACCATAGCTGACAACATAAAGAACAAGAAGACTGGTTTACATAATATCTGGAATCATGGGATAATGGAAAAGTTATGGGAAGATGCTATATTAGGTTTGGATCTTTAAGTTCCAGTTGCATTAAATATTTATACATGTATTTACTAAAAAGGCCAAAGGCATAAGGAAAAATTTTTATTTACTTACTTATAATATGAAAACATTGTCAGTGTATGAAACTGAAGGTTGATGAAACTGTTAAAGAAAATGATGACATTCTGAAATATTTGAACTTAAGAGACTCCTAAAAATTCATCAAATTTTACTTGCAAGATCTTTGCAGTTTACTTCAAAAACTTTAATGAGTGAAACTTAAAGAAACACTACCACATTTCAATTAAAAATGGTACCTAAAGGGTGAAAGGTTTTTTTTTTGAGACGGGTCTCCCTTTAGTCTCAGCTGGCCTGGAGCTCACTATGTAGACCAGGCTGGCCTTGAATTCACAGAGATCTGCCTGCCTCTACTTCTGGTGTGCTGGGATTAAAGCTGTGTGCCACCATGCTCGGCCCAAAAATATTTTTATCAGTACGACTATCAGTACTGTTCAGACCTGAGCATCTTAACCACCTCTGGTACCTCTCAAACACAGTTGAAAGCCCTCATTCAGCCCAAGAGACAGCTAACACAGGCACCAAGAGGAAGAAAAACCAGAATGACATGAGATTTAGAGGGCAAAACTAGGAGGCTGAGCTTTGTAGTTTAGGAATCAGTCCAGTATGAATGGGTAACCTTTGGTCTTAGTCTCACCCCTCAGTATCCTTCACTAAAAACCAAATTTTACATAGCATTACAGTGAGAGGAAAAAATTCATGAATATAAAACAGAATAATGGTTAATTTCCTAAAAGTAGAGAGCTCTTATAATAAAAATTTTATTAACAGAAAATTATACTAGCAAACTTTAATAAAAGCCATAGAAAAATATGGAATAAAAATTCACACATCAATAATCAAATAGTTCAGAATTAACCCAGAAAAATACCATATAACATTTACCCATCAGACTGACAATATGCAACACTAGCAGGAAAGTGCAAACATGTGCATTCCTGTATCCTACAGGGATATAAACATGGGCATTCCTGTATCCTACAGGGATTATATACATGGGGATTCCTGTATCCTATAGGGATATAAACATGGGCATTCTGTATCCTACAGGGATTATATACATGGGCATTCCTGTATCCTATAGGGATATAAACATGGGCATTCCTGTATCCTACAGGGATTATAAACATGGGCATTCCTGAATCCTATACAGATTATAAACTCACACCATCTTTGGGAAGACAATTCAGAACCAGTAAACTCATTTTTCTATTTTGCTTTCATCCCAAAGCTTATTTAAAAAACACATCCCAATGCACAAATTACAGAAAAGCATGTTATTTTATACAGTCACTTTATACATATTACTCAAATTTTAGTGTCCTTTCTGTAAGGTAAAAATTAAAACCTTTCTTACCCCAATGCCTCTCAAGAAATAACCACTCTTCTATCACGATTTGGTGGTACACATCTCTTATTCCAGAACTCAGAAAGCTGAACACAAGTTTAAGGCCAGCCTAGGATACATAGCAATTCCCTGTCTTTGAGGTTCTTGTGTGGATATTATATCCCTGCCACATGCCCACAGAGTGTATGTACATTATTTCAAAACTGACCACCTTACCTTATTATCAGAAAGAAAAATGTTGTCAATTCAACTATCAGAACTTATTTCATATTCTCCATGATTTTGAAGGCATAGACTTTATCTTACATGCTAAATCAATTAGAACTATTTTTATTTCTTACTTATTTAAAAAAAATTTTTTTTGGTCTTTTTGAGACTGGGTCTCCCTGTAGCCCCAGCTGGCCTGGAACTCACTCTGTAGACCAGGCTGGCCTTGAACTCACAGAGATCCATCTGCCTCTGCCTCCCGAGTGCTAGGATTAAAGGCATGAGCCACCACGCCCGACACTTATGTAATTTTTGAGACAAGAGTCTCACTATGTAGCCCTTGCTGGTCTGGATCTTACTATGTAGACCAGGCTGGCCTGAACTCATAGAGATCTGTCTCTGCCTCTCGTGCTTGGATTAAAGGCATGCACCACTACATCTTAGAATTTTAAATAGCATTTAAATGTAACAAATGTAGTCCCAAAAGTGTATGTTATGCAGTGAAATATGAGCAAGTGTGACCAAGCTGGTGTCGTGATGCCACAACTGCTTTGCCAATGATAATTACGAGACAGCACTGATAAATGATGTTTCTACATTCAGAGATCATAAAATACTTCAAGAGTAGTTGGAATAAATTTGAGACTTAAGCTCTTACATAAAAGACATTTTATAACTCAGCCTTTTATTTTCAAAGTACTAAGAAAGCAAAGGCTCAAGACCTTCTTACCCGAGCCCCTCCTCCATTCCAGCAAGGTGCCCCATGTCTATACCAATGGGATGCTAGCAGACTTTGGTTATTTGTCTTCAATTAGCAAAAAGTCTAGAGACATTCACTTCAAAGAAATTCAGATGGTTATCAGGTAGGATTAGGGTAAAACACTTGTCCTGAAAAGTTGGGTAGTAAATTAATGGAATTTTTAAAAGTGTAAATGCAAAACCATGTCCAAACTTTAAATAATCAATACTGGATTTTCTCTTTGCATCAGGCTATTAACACAGCCTGACATGACACGGTTACCGATTCTAGTTGAAAGAGGAAAAAAAGGGGTCATAGGGTAGATGAAACCAAGTGGGCAATGTGGTGCCACACTACAGTTCAAAAATGTAAAAGAGAGCTGGGCGTGATGGCGCACGCCTTTAATCCTAGCACTTGGGAGGCAGAGGCAGGCGGATCTTTGTGAGTTCAAGGCCAGCCTGGTCTACAGAGTGAGTTCCAGGACAGCTGGGGCTACAGGGAGACCCTGTCTCGAAAAGACCAAAAAAAAAAAAAAAAAAAAAAGAAGTAAAACAGGGGCCACTGAGGTGGCTCAGCAGGTTAAAGTGTTTACCACCAAGACTGATGATCTGAGTTTGATCCCTGGGACCCACACGGTAGGAGAGAACTGATTTCTCCAAGTTGTCCTCTGATCACAAGAGTCTGTGACATGCATGCCACAGACATACACATACACAAATGAAATACACACTACAGAAATACATAAATCATAGGTATGTGTCCAATTTTCAGTATAAGACCCCAAAATGAATCTGCTGAGATTCAGAAAGAGTATCAACTAAATGCTTACTAAGAATTAGATTCAAATACCTGTCAGGAATCAGCACTTACAAGGCGACAGTAACTAATGTGGTAACTAATGTGGTAGGGCTATTTGTACAGGTTTACAGAAAAAGATGAGAGAATGAAGACAGACAGTAGAAGTTCTGGACTACCCCAGAACTTAATGGGCAAAAACAGACCTTAGGCTGAAGGCATACATAAGACCCAGGGTTCAGCTGGAATGATGGCTCAGCGGTTAACTGCCTGTTGTTGCCAGAGGACCTGGGTTTGGTTCCCAGCACCAACTTGTCAGCTTATAACCACCCGTAACTCCAGTTCTAGGAGATCTGATGCCCTCTTCTGGCCTCTGCAGACATTGCATGTACATGGTGCACTTGCATATATGCAGGCAAAACACACATATTAAATAAATCCAAGACCCAGGGTTCAATTCTCAGTAGAGTAAAAGTAAAGAGATATCCCGAAACATTTACTTAGCATTTTCTCTAGAGCTTACAGAAAAATTCCCAAAGTTGAATAGGGTGGAAAAATGACACAAATGCAGCACTGAAACAAGATCACTTAAATCCTAGAGCTACTATTATTATTTGACTATCTTTTCAATACACTGGAGTTTCTACACATCTAAAGATCATCTAGTTTGTGAAAAAAATTACAATGTTACATTCACAAAACAAATCAGGTGTGGTGGTGCACACCTATGATCCCAGCACTCCGAGTATCATAAGTTCATATACTCAGTTCCAAGCCAACTTGGGCTATGTAGGAAAGAAATATTTGTCTATTTGGCTACCAAAACAAAGTTGACAGGCATCTTCAGATTAATTTCAATGACAGAAGCTCAACAGGCTCAGGAAACATATATTGCACTCTACAATTTCCGCAAGGTTTTAGACAACACATTGTTTTTTTATGTATGAGGTTGGAAATCAAATCTTCACCCTTGTTCGAGCACTCATTTGCCTCATGTCATGCCACCCAGCATTTCTGGCAGTTTATAAGTAGTAAGAGCCTTCTGAATTTTGAATTCCTTGCAGGAATACAAGCTCATTATAATTTGTTTCAATCAAGTACAACTCCCAAGGAATTTTTACTTTGGGCATAATGAATTATGATTCTGGACAATAAACCATACTCAGCTACATAAATGAATGTGCAGAACCTTGGAAACATCTGTTGCTTTGATTCTGTTTCTGCTTTATAATGTTATTTTTATTTTTTTTAACTTTTTTTATTATTTATTTTTGTATGTGTATGAATGTATTGTCTGCATGCAGGTCTGTGCACCCGTGTCGTGCAATGCCGCGGAGGTCAGAAGAGGGTCTCAGATTCCCCTGGAACTGGAGTTCTCCTGGAATTGGAGTTACAGATGGTTCTCAGCCACCATGTGGGTGCTGGGGATCGAACCCCGGTCCTCTGCAAGAGCGTCGGTGCTCTTAACTGCTAGGCTATCTCTCCAGCCCCTACAATGTTATTTTTAAAAGCAAGTCTCGGAAAAGGAGCCAATTTATGGTTCAGTATTTAATCCATCAAACAAGATGCCAAACTAAACTTTTACATAGGATCCATCTAATCTATTAATATTTGAATATTCATTGTAGTTTCCAATGCTGTTTCTTTTTTAAGCTTAGAATATTAGGATGATTTATACTATTGGTTACTGTTTGATTTTACACAAAAATCAAATCTTTTAGTAAACTTTTTTCATCTGGTTAGCCTTTGGGAGATAAGCAACAAAAAGATAACAAAGAAGTCATCTAGAAAGCCTGGAATTCCGGGCGTGGTGGCGCACGCCTTTAATCCTAGTACTTGGGAGGCAGAGGTAGGATCTTTGTGAGTTCAAGGCCAGCCTGGTCTACATAGCAAGTTCCAGGACAGCCAGAGCTACAGGGAGACCCTGTCTCAAAAAAAAAAAGCAAACCTGGAATTCCAAACAAGGCTTCAGGTATAAAATCTAGAGGTGATATTAAATAGAGAAAAGCTCCCATTAAACAAAGTATTATCCTAATTCAGAACATCCAGAAAGGACCCCTGACTGCATGTCTCAGCAAAGTGGGCAGATCCATGATTCTTTCCATAAAAGATCTTGGTTGCTCTGAGAATCTCTGGTTATAATCATTAACATCTTGACACAATCTTAAAATACCCTGAGACTGATCATCTTCACCAAATAATGTCAAGAGTAGTTACCCTTTGTCTAGATTGGACATCTGATTGCACCAAGCCATGACCCATTATTGCCAGTATGAGGTACCACAAAAAACATGTCCACAGTTCATTTCAACAGGGTAGGAGGCTTGATGTAAGCAGTTTGGATAGTACATTTCCCTAAAGATCTGCTGTTGAACAGGAGCAGGGGCATCCTGTTCTGCTTGAAGTTGTTCTCAAAGCACCCTGACTAGCTCTTGGTTTTCTGGATGAATGCTCTGCTATACACTTCTGAAAAGTGCATAGAGTAGCAATCAAAGTGAAACTGACTACCGCCACGAATACTTTATCACTTACTCCTTCTATAACTGAATCATCCACTTGCAGACCTTGAACTTCACTGTGATATTTGGCCATTCCAGGTCTTTAGAATTTACAATTCTCCTAGGACACCAAGGCATCATCTAGCTTGTAACTTGGATCTTGGAAACTCTAGTACTTTAAAGTCCGGTACAAGAATGTTTATACCATTGTTCTGAGACACTCTAAACAGCCTGGGTGACAGAACAGAGATCATTTCTGGGAACTGTGAAGTCACCCCTCAAATGCTGTTTCTTATGACCAACTCGGTCCCAGAGGACGACATTAGGAAAAAGAATCAAAACCCAAACAAGCCAGGCGTGGTGGTACACACCTTTAATCCCAGCACTCCAGAGGAAAGGCAAGAGGATCTCTCAAGATGACGGCAGACTGTTCCTCAAAGTGAGTTCCAGGCCCTGCCTCAAAACCAACAACCAACCAACCTCATCTATCTGATAAACCTAATAGAAAAGACTTAAGGGGAGAAAAAAAGAGAAAGAGTTGTGGTCACTTTTGGCTTTCTCAAAACTTAAGTATAGATTCATCATTGGGCCATAGACAGCTATGTGTATCAGAAATTGACTGAATTAAAAAAAAAATAGTATCAAATGTTGAGCCCTGGGTTTTTATTTTGAAAACTGTAATACTCAGGAAAATTTTTTTTTAGCATCATCTGACCTACTTCAATGTCACCTTAAGAAAAAAGATGTCAGCTGGGCGTGGTGGTGCACGCCTTTAATCCTAGCACTTGGGAGGCAGAGGCAGGCGGATCTTTGTGAGTTCAAGGCCAGCCTGGTCTACAGAGTAAGTTCCAGGACAGCTGGGGCTACAGGGAGACCCTGTCTCAAAAAGACCAAAAAAAAAAAAAAAGTCAAAAAGTCATGACAGCCTCTAAATTGCCTTGCTTCAAGAACCAGGATTTAAAAACATGTGTGCCGGGGCTGGAGAGATAGCCTAGTGGTTAAGAGCACCAACTGCTCTTGCAGAGGACCCAGGTTCAATGCCCAGCACCCACATGGCGGCTGAGAACCATCTGTAACTCCAATTCCAGGAGAACTCAGTTCCAGGGGAATCCAAGACCCTCTTCTGACCTCTGAGGCATTGCATGACACGGGTACACAAACCTACGTGCAGACAGTACATTCAGACACATACAAAAATAAAAAATTAAAAACAAACATGTGTGCCACCAAGTCCAACTCCAAGTCCTATCTTTAACCAACCTGACATCTTCCATGATGGCAAATCAATTTTACAAGATTTAATAAAGATTTTCCCAAGCAGTAACTCAAATCTACTGACCAGTAACTGTAATTGAAGGCAACTAAAAAGACTGAAAATGATCTGAATACATTTGCCAGATGAAGGTGACCTCAAGCTTTTACAGAAGAAATCCCAAATGTACCAAAAAAATTTTTCTTTTCTACAAGACTTTGGCTTATTTTGCTTTCAAATTACAGTGACCATTCAGCTAACTATGGTAACCTTTTTGTTTTGTTTTGTTTTTTGGTCTTTTCGAGACAGGGTCTCCCTGTAGCCCCCGCTGTCCTGGAACTCACTCTGTAGACCAGGCTGGCCTTGAACTCACAAAGATCCGCCTGCCTCTGCCTCCCAAGTGCTAGGATTAAAGGCATGCGCCTCCACGCCCGGCTATGGTAAACTTTTAATCAGATCTGCATGTGTGAAGGCTCATACTCTATGGTACTGGAAATAAATGAAGTCACTAGGAAGTATCCAAAAAGACTAGGTGATTTGTGAAACTTGGATCCCAAAGAATATTTCAAGGTCCATGAAAGCTAAGCCATTTCATACTTTTAACACTTAAATCTTTAAATACCAATTATTTCAAAAGACCCTGGCTGAAACTGCAGGTAGCTTAGAACAAAATAATGTCGGCTTTCTATCTAATTGCCACATAGGGAAAATAAACTTTCAGTTAACCATGTTCTTGACCAAACAGTAGTAAACTTCTATTATTAAACCTCTATCCTAATCACCAGGCATAGTGGTGGCACATGTCTTTAATCCCAGCCTGGGGTGAGTGTAGCTACAGGAGGAATCCTAAACTTGAGGGTAAACTAGGCTATACAGAAATACCGTCTCAAAATGAAAATAACCCCTATCCTTGGGCACATTTAAAATAATCCTGTATAATGAAATGGTTAGCTCTGGCTCTAAAGTACACCCAAATGATAGTTGTCTCTTCTGTTATTATTTGAGAGTTGTGCATTGAACTAGCTAGCCACTTTTCGTGAAAAACTGTTATTAACTTGAAAGAATGACTGACAGAATATGATTATTCAGGAGACATTTCCTCTAAATAAAATGGAATAAGCTTGTCACTGGAGGAAAACAACTGACAATATTTGTTGCCAATCATAAATTTTCACCTTTCAAAAGAAAATTAGAATACTGAAAAAGCTCCATCATCATGAGCTTGGTAGCTCCTCAATACTTTTTGAGATCAGGTCTATTAACAAATAAGTTAATCACTGCACAGTATGTCAGCAGTCAAAAGAATTACACAATTCAGTTAACAGTATTTTCCAAATGATTAACTCATATAAAATTGTGCATCAGTAGATGCACCAATCAAAATGCAAGACAGACTTCCATGTAAAAAACATACAAAGGCAAGGTTTCAATGTCATACTCCAACTAGCCTTTGAGAAAATTCTCTTCCAGCTATAGTTCTGTGTAATGTTTCTGCATCTACTTCAACATGCCACACTGGACCAGACTGCATGCTGAGAGAAAAGGCAGATTGAAAAATATAGTCTGACATGTAGAAATGAAATCAGTGCCACTTTTATGAATTTTTTGCAGATTTAGAAAATTACTTTCTACAAAATAATTTTCCATATATAAATACAAACAGGTAAAAGCCATAAAAGCACAATGTTTGGGGGGATATTCAATTTTTCAAGGTATAAATGGGTCATGACATCAAAATGTTTGCAAACAGCTGAACTACAGGGCTCAAATGACAAAAGGCAAACATAGAGCTCTCCTCTGAGAGACAATAACTCTCTCTGAGTTATTCAGGTTTACTTGTACTTCAAGGACATAACCCACCCACCCCCCAAAAGTTTTGTTTTTTTTCTCTCAGATAGTATAAAAAATGTTGTGGAGTGGAGCTAAGTTAGTGAGGACTGCCCAACATGGGTTGATTAATGCCTCTTTGGAGTTAGACTGCATTTATATGGTTTTGTATGAAAAATTTCCAAGTATGTTAGAAATGTTTAAAACCAAATCCAAAGCTGCATTTTTATTTTTGAAAGCCATACTAAAGAGTAATATGTCACACTGGTTTTTTAAAATCAATTCTTTATTTAGTAACAAGTTGGTTATGTTCACTGCTGTGTATGAAACATCACAATATCATACTGGAAAGGTACTATCAGTACAGGGTTGGATCAGAGTGGACAGGTTAAACAATAAACCATTTTGCATTCTTCATTCCCCATATTTTAACAACCCCCAAACCCCAGTAAAGGGACAAGTAGCATTTAACACCATCATGTAAAGCACTTTAACTTACAAGGCTAAATCTAAAGAATAAATAAAATATATCATGACGGTAATTCCTTTTAGATCAAAAATCAGGTGCTCAATAAATCAAGTGATCAGGAAAGCTGTCTGTATTCAAATGTGGCTCCTAAGAAACAGCTTCAGAAAAATGATACAGAAAATACCATGAATTCCATTTCACACAGAACCAGATGACAACTCATTAAACTCTACACAAGGGCAATTACAACTGCTGAAACACAAAACATATAGGAAAATGTTTACAAAGCATCCACAACATGTAAACCATGTACAAATGGATACATTCATTACTTCTCCTACTCCAGTAACTTTTCAATAAATACCTTACTCTTCATGTTCAGCACTGAATTTAATACATGCAAAACTCAAAATAATCTAAGAATTCAAAGTTATTGTAAAAATAGAATTAAACTAAATAATATTCAAGTACCTTATGTGACAGCCACTCTGTACCGTGCCCAATGTTATAAAATGAAAGGTTACTGAACCCATGAAAATATCTCTGTAATATTTCCTTAGATCTAAAATAGATAATTTTAAATGTATTTATAGTATCTCAATGTGATATTCTGAGCTTTTAAAATAACATAAACAGTTAAAAATTATACCCAATTACATAAAACTTGTATCTTAAAAGCTGAAAAATTAAAACTATAGAAACCCACATTTAAAAAAAAAATCACAATTTACATTATAAAGGCAAATCTCATCATTTAAAAGAATTCGAGGCAGCGAGATGACAAAGCAAATTATAAATAGCCATAAATTAACTCATTTGGTTTCAAAAGATTTTCTAGTAAGAGCTGAAGGACATAGTAGACACATGCACAGAATTTTAAGGGTGTATAATATTATTGCCAAACACTGTAATCTTGAAGCAAGACAACATTACAAATTTGGACATTATTGGAGAACCCAGTTTGGTAATACAGATAAAATTGGAAAAAATTAAATAACAGTAATAAATACATATCTTATAGTAAATTGCTCAAATGAAATTCCAAGCCACAGAACTATAAAAGGCTTCCAACTTGGTGAACTGAAAAAGGAACTCTTCATACAATTCTTTACTCTTACATGCTTATATGCTTTGTGTTTTGTTTTTTTTTTTTAAAAAAAACAAAAAACAGTATCTCCAGAGTATAGCTAACTATATTCCCATGCACCTCAGGCACATTGTTGATTTGTGGCAAAATTATTCCACTGGTTTCGAGGGCCAAAAGTTCAATACATTTGTAACGAGTATGCCTGAGGCTGGCAAAAATACTGTAGAGAGTGTACAGGCAATGCTATGAGTGGCAATTATCAGAAAATACAAATATGAACAAATCGATGGGAAATGCTAATGATTTTCTGCTCATATCACAAAACATTGGGAATCCACAAGAATATTTTCCCTTGTATTGAAGAAAATTGTGTTTAAAAGTTTTTCCCCCAATTTTCAGAATCAAAAGCATTTTAGAAGTTTTATAAGGCTACCATGAGTCTTCTAGATCTCCAGCACCCTACAAGAAGAGAAAAGGAAGAATATTGTTATTTACCTATACCACTTCCAGGTTGGATTGAATTTTAAAAGAAAACAAAATCAGGTGAACAAATTACCTTCCTTTGTTTGAAAAGGTCATTTTAACAGAGAGATGTGTGTACTGTGTAATGTGTATCTAACAAAGAGAACTGATGTCTTTTTTCACTTCTTGCCACCAAATGCCTTCCTTTTTCAAAACACTTAAAAATACTATGGCTTGGAAAAATGTATCATAACATCAGCTATACATGAAGATTCCAAACTTTAAATTATGGTACCCCAAGAAACTTTAAATACAAAAAATATAAACAGGAAGTTAATGTTCTATAGCCAGAAAACAATTTTATGAACAATTTTTGTAACAACTAATAGCTATCTGCGTCTTTAAGAGCCATTTTAACAAGGACAACTCTTTACCTACTTTTAAAACAGCACAGAATTCTTACATCTGTTAATACCTGGCGAATACGTAACAAAAATGACCATGTTGTAATCTCTGAAGTGCTCATGTGACAATTTTCTCCAACATCTACATATGCTACACTGAGTATTTTGTACCACAAAAAAGGTAGAGCAGAACTGAGTTACTTTTAAGTAAGCAAGACTTTAAATTGTTTTTCTTTTTGTTAATGAAAAACAGCTAAGCCAAAAGTGCGCTTAATTTAATATCACTATATATGAACTTCTAATGATTTTTCCAGTATCCCAAATGAACAAAAACTAAAATAAGTACAACATGCATAGATTATTCCACAGCACATGCTTTATTTGGACTTAAACACTGGTAATTTCATTCTAAACACTTGGTTCACATACAATGTTTTATGTGTAGTAGGCTATACAGAACATACAAACCAAAACTATATGAATACATAGTTTAAAAATTATGTTTCATAAAGAATACAGAGAAAGAAAATATAACCACACATCCAGTATCACACAACTGCTAAAAAATTAAAACTACAGAGATGTAAAATATAAACAAATCAAACAACACAGGTTTATCAACTTTGAAAGAAAAATTATAGGCCAGCTCCAGCCATTCTTTGAAGAACCAAAATAAAGAAAGCACAACTTTATTACAAAGCTAACTATGCACAGGAATATATAAAATAAGCAGTATAATTCTACAATAACAATTTTTTTCCACAATGTATAGTAGTCTCTCTAATCAGGAATCTCTAATTCTATCTAGTATTTAACTACTGACGTTAATAAAGGCAACCTAATTTCTGGCATACATGTAAAATGACATATAATTTCATTAAATTCCAAAGTACTATAAATAGTCAATTTTAAACTATCATAAAGATGTATGCAAAGGCCTTTTTAAAAAACAAGGCTATAGGAATATAAGAAAACTAGTTTTCCAAGATTCATATAACTAAATGGTTATATAAATGCACACATTGTACTTCCTAAGTAAAAAAACCATTAAATCAAGATCACAAAAATATTACCCCAAAAGGTCATATTTTCTCATCACTCATCTTTGCCCCTGCATCTTCGTTACAGCTGTCTAATTCAGCAAGACCACTTTCTGATTCAGTGTGTCTTTCCTGCAAGGCCGCTGGGTTTCCAGCATCACTGTTCGAAGCAGCAGCTGCAGCAGCTGGGTCAGCCGGGATTTCTTCTCCCTCTACTTTAGCTAGCCTGTAACTAGTCAGCATCTCCTCCAGAAGTTGTCGGTAGTTTCCCCTATGATTAATTCTCATTTGCCTGAGTGCTTCCACCAATTTTCCCTGTGATCCATTTTGCTCTGCTTCATCGGAGGCCTTTTTTTGAGATTCAAGACCCCAGTGTCAGTAGACAAACTAGGATATCACACGTATTTCATAACACATCACACAAAACACTAATTTTTTTTACCATGAGCAGTATAATTAAGAATGAGAACATTTTTATTATATATCAGCTCTTACCTGTAGATTGAGAAAAACTTCTAATTGTAACATCAAGTCATTTTTAGCAAATTATCATTAACTAGTATTACTTCAGTTACCATTTGAAATTCAATCTGAAATTTACTTTACCTTTGGAATTCAACAAGAATAAACACTTCCTAAGAGTAACTTTTACTTAAAAAGAAAAATGTTAGCTATAATGATTTAGTTCAAAAGGAAACTTGTGTTTAAAGCGATGAAAATGCCAGAAAAGTAGACCATCAGAATGTTAGTGTCTTCATTTTTGTTAAGTACTAAGTAGGAGAGACTTAACAGGTAAAACAATAAAAGTTTAAACAGGATTTTTTTTTTTGAGGTTTAAAAACTTTTGAAGGTAATTCTATTTTTGCCTTTAGACATGGTATTTTAATAGAATCATACCTAGGTACAACACACTAGTATTTTGAACATTAAATATTGGAAATTCTACAGGTTTTAAAAATTATATCTACTTAAGCTTATTAGCAGAAAAGGCTCTCATCATCGATGCTGATCACAGGCTCATGAACTGAAATCAAGACAGCCTTACGTATATGTTTGGCGTCATGAAGTAGTTTAATATGAATCTAATAAAGCAGATTCCCTACTTAAAGGAAAACAGGAATAGAAGGTTAAATTAAAGGACACCATGAGAAAGCAATCATGCAAATCAGAAAGTAGGGCAAACTTAAAAAAAAAATGGCTAAGGCTCATCAAAGTCAGTGTTAAGCACAAAAAAGGTGAGCTTGATTAAAGTCATATTCAATGTGCTTGACTAGACCACATTTCAAAACAACCATAGTAGCCACTCCAGGGGCAAATGGGGACATCTGGATTTGGTATCATATGGAGTAAGTGCTATTCACTTTCCTCCATATAACAGTATTACTGCCATGTAGGAAAATGCTTTTATTTTTTTAAAAAAGCTGCATTCTAAAATGTCTACAGGTAAAATATTGTGATGTCTTTACCTTGTTTTCAAAGGGTTAATCAGCCACAAAAAGGTTTAAAATGTGTGTGTATAATATATATTACATATATTATACATATATACATTATGCAAACAATTAAAAAGAGATGAAGCAACCAGAGCAAAATGTTAACAACTAGAATTACACAGGTAATTCACTATCATGTCAAAGTTTTCATCACGAAATGCTAGGAAAATATAACATGTTATTGATACAGACGTTCTAAGGCATACTCTCAAGTAGCTTTGAGACTTTCTAATTCAGCAAAAAGTTAATAAAATCATGCAATAAATGTTGAGAGTATGTCAGTGCTTTAAAAAAAGTCCTCATGGCAAAAAGCAAATTATGATCAGGATTATGTATTCCTTGTATGTTTTGGGTATATCTGTGTATTTGTTCATTTTTGTATATTTAAAGTACCTGAAAAGATAGGAAATACCCTAGTGAATGATATAGGATAATGGGTAGTGGCGTTTTAATGTTTTACTTTGAAAAAGTAAAATTAACGGTCAAATTAACTTTCTGCAAGATGTATTCTCTACCATGGTTTTCTTCCTATTACTTTTTTTGCCTTTACCTTTTCTCCTGTACTAAAAAATGAGCATATTCTGGAAGAGTTATAATAGAATGAGGTTAAGTACATTCTACTCACAAACCTTGACAGTCTTTAATCAAATCTTCCTGAAAGAAATGTTATTTGATGGTATATCATAAGACTGTGTGGATGGTCCACCCCACCCCGAGACCCCAACAAACAAAAAGCTTTACTACTACTCTTTAAAGAGTAATTGTAGGACATCAGTATAAATCTGCTTTGAGTAAGCAACTGACTTACATACAGAAGTGAGCACTAACCCTGGTTTCACATCATGACCATCTGTGAGGCTTTTAAAACTATATAACTATAGTTCAAAACACACAAGTTCAGAGGATCTGTTTTTGTTTTGTTTTGTTTTGTTTTGTTTTGTTTTGTTTTAAGTAAGGCCTGACACTTTGTACCTATGATATATAGTCACGGCTGAGAATTCCTGACACAGACTAAACTCTACTTCAAGTAGTAGTAGTATTCTGGATAAAGGTGAACTGAAGGTCATTATATTTGAATTCACCTTGATGGCTTGAAAAAAATAAAGCACTTCTCTCATTCTCAAATTGCATCCTTTATCATGAAAACAACCATCCATATTTCTGTGAATGACTAAAGTGGTGATGGTTTATGAAGAGCACTTGCTTGAAAAATAAATACACTAAAACCAAACCAGTAAATCAAAAGGCATCACAAAGTCACTAAACTGAAACAAACTTAGCTAATGTCTACATTTAAAAATCATTTTTAGCCGGGCGTGGTGGCGCACACCTTTAATCCTAGCACTTGGGAGGCAGAGGCAGGCAGATCTTTGTGAGTTCAAGGCCAGCATGGTCTACAGAGTGAGTTCCAGGACAGCTGGGGCTACAGGGAGACCCTGTCTCAAAAAGACCAAAAAAA
>VZQC01008131.1:1174011-1188628 GCA_009823505.1 Rhizomys pruinosus
AAAAAAAAAAAAAAAAAAAAAAAAAAAAGAAAAAGAAAAAAGATAATTTAATCCTCACAGGCACCCTCTCAAGTAATACTGCAACTATCACTTTATAAGTTAAGAAACTAAGGCTCTGGGCTGGAGAGATGGCTCAGTGGTTAAGAGCGCTGATTGCTCTTATAGAGGACCCAGGTTCGATTACCAGCACCCACATGGCAGCTAAAAACTGCCTTTAAACCGGGCGTAGTAGTGCATGTCTTTAATCCTAGCATTCAGGAGGCAGAGGCAGGCAGATCTCTGTGAGTTCAAGGCCAGCCTGGTCTACAGAGTGAGTTCCACGTCAGGGAGACCCTGTCTCATAAAAAAAAATTTAAAAAAAGGGGGGGGGCTAGAGAGATAGCCTAGCAGTTAAGAGTGCTGACCATTCTTGCAGAGGACCCGGGTTCGATCCCCTGCACCCACATGGCAGCTGAGAACTATCTGTAACTCCAGTTCCAGGGGAATCCGACACCCCCTTCTGACCTCCACAGCACTGCACAAACCTGGACGCAGACAGTACACTCACACACATAAAAAAATAAATAAAATTTAAAAATATGTTTAAATAAATAGAAAGGAAGAAACTAAGGCTCTTTGGATGAGTGGCAGAGCTCTAATCTGTGTGCAGGTGTAACTGACATCAACATCTACTTGAATGCTTAATTGAATGCATTTTATGGTGAATTAATAATTTTTGCACAGGAGATGTCCCATGTATCTAGATATTTATCAAAGAAATACTGCTAAAAATTATCGTAAAATTACACCACATTAATTCTTTTTTTTTTGGGGGGGGGGTCTTTTCAAGACAGGGTTTCCCTGTAGCCCCAGCGGTCCTGGAACTCACTCTGTAGACCAGGCTGGCCTTGAACTCACAAAGATCTGCCTGCCTCTGACTCCTGAGTGCTAGGATTAAAGGCGTGTGCCACCACGCCCGGCACATTAATTCTTATGCCCACATTCACACACCCCCCCCCAGAAAAGAATGGTAGCAGAATAGAAGCATGTCTTTGTGAAGTTGTACAAAATGCTTATTAGCTGAAACAAGTATTTTAGAAATAAAATTTTCATAGTAGCAACTATGTCTACTGCATTTATCCATCTAGAGTAAAATATAAATGATTCTATTTAAAATTTAACAGTGAGAGGAGAAAATATGGAAATTCCCTTGGGCTTAAAAAGATCCTGTTTTCCCCTCCCCATCTCAAAAATTCAAAAGCTTTCAAAAGCTTTTAGATGAACATACATTAAAATGTGTGTATAGACACGCGCGCACGCGCGCGCGCGCACACACACACACAGTGTCTCATATATCCCAAGCTGGCTTTGAACTCACTATTGAACTCACCTTGAACTTCTCTGATGCATCTACTTGTTGAGTACTGAAATTACAGGTGTGTGCCATTACACTAGATTTATGTGGTGCTGGGGATTGAATCCAAAGCTCCACGTTTGCTATGCAAGTACTCTATCAACTGAACTACAGCCTCTGCCCTTATAGTGCGCATTTAATTAAAAAAGAAACCTAAGACATATTTTAAAAGTACATGAGAGTTATAGTTAAAAAGTAGAAAAAAATGAATTCACTTGCATGGTAGAAAAGTACAGACATCTATAATCTCTAAATACCTACGATAGGTATCAAAGAATAGAGTAAGTTTTAGAGTCAGTGTCTATGCCGTTATTCTTAGTGTCATATATAAAAGGGAGGGTGGAGATTATCTACAACACATACACAGAACTAGGCACAAGTAGGAAATAACTAAAGTCAAATTATTACACAAATTATTTTGATCAATGATATGCTAAAGAGCCATCTCTGAAAAAGAATCTAACATTTTTGTGTGGGAACATGAAGTTCTAAAAAAAAATAGAGACTTTCAGTTTGGGGAGATGGCTCGGTCAGTAAAAGGCCTATTAAGTAAGCACAAGAACCTGATTTTGGATATCAAGAAAAAAAAAAGCCCAAAGCCCAGAGGGTGGTGAAGTAGACACGGGTCAATCAGTTAACATGTATAACATTACACACTCACATTAACAAGTATACACTGCCACAATAAAAAAAAAATCTAGACATTCACGCCAATAAGCAAACTTTTTTAATGTATGTGTGTTTGTATCACAAGCATTTTACCAACTAAGCTATCTCTCTAGCACCCATAACAGTTTTGTTTATATGTAAGCTCACCATGTGTGGTAAGGGCATTAGATCCCTTGGAACTGCAACTAACTGCAACAGCTATTAGCTACCACCATGTGGGTGCTGCAAACCCAAGCCAGGTCTTCTCCAAAAGCAGCCAGTGTGCTCTTAACAGCTGAGCCATCTGTACAGCTCCCCATAAGCTCATTTTAAAAGGTTAGTTGTGGGGCTGGAGAGATGGCCTAGCGGTTAAGAACACTGGGTTCGATCCCCAGCACCCACATGGCGGCTGAGAAACGTCTTTAACTCCGGTTCCAGGGGGATCCGACAGCCTCTTCTGACCTCCGGGGCATTGCACGACTCGGATGCACAAACCTACATGCAGACAGTACATTCATAGACATTACAAGAATAAATTTTTTAAAAATATTAAAAAAATAAAAATAAAAGGTTACACGTGTGTGTGTGTGTGAATGCATGTATGTCCTGATACATGTGGACAGTCTCCAGTGTCTTCCACAATCATTCTCCACCTTACCTTTTTTATTTTTTAATCTTTTTGAGACAGGGTCTCCCTGTAGCCCAGCTGCCCCGGAACTCACTCTGTAGACCAGGCTGGCCTTGAACTCACAAAGATCCACCTGCCTCTGCCTCCCAAGTGCTAGGATTAAAGGCGTGCGCCACCACGCCTGGCTTCCTTACTTTTAAAACCTCTATTATTTATTTAATGTGTATGAGTAGTATGTTTGTAGTTATGTAACCTTGTGTAGTGCCTGTGGAGGCCAGCTGAGAATTAAGAGATGCTACTGAGATTATAAGAAATAAAGAGAGTATTATTCCTTCTATACACAGAAGTGTTGATATTATGTGTGATCGGAAGGTTAGTGTTCCTAGTAGGGAAAGGAAAAAGGCTAAAATAAGATTTAAGAAGACTAGAGTTATATGGTATTTATGGGTTGAATCATAATTTAATGAGTCGAAATCATTTGTTTTTTTTAAACTAAATACCAAATTAATCGGCTCATTCTAAGCCTTTGTAAAGTCATTCGTAGAGGAAGCCTAGAGATAGAATGGTGATGAGGAATAAGGCGACTATAATAGTGGATGAGAGATTGTTGGATTGGAGGGCTCAGGGGATGGGAAGTAAAAGTGCGATTTCTAAATCGAAAAGGAGGAAGGTAATAGCAATAAGGAAAAACTTTATAGAGAATGGAAGGCGAGCAGATCCTAGAGGGTCAAACCCACATTCATAAGGGGTAATTTTTTTCTGTGTAAATATTTAGTTGGGGAAGTCAGAAAGCTAATGTTACTAGAATTGAGGCTAAGGAGAGATTTGTAAATAGTGCAATTAAGTTAAAGGCAGTTGTTAGCTGCCATGTGGGTGATGGGATTCAAACAGGGGTCTTCTGCAGGAACAGTCAGTGCTCTTAACCACTGAGTCATCTTTGCAGCCTTATTTTTTGAGATAGGGCCTCTTACTGAACCAGCCAGGAAGTTCACAAGTGTCTTCCATCTCTGCCTCCAAGCACTGGGGATTATGGGTGTGAACCAGACCAGCTTTTATGTAGGTACGGGATGTCAAACTCAGGTCCTCATGTTTGGATGGCAAGCACTTTACTGACTCTCTCCAGCCCCACATTTTTAAAGTTTCTTTTTATTTTTACTGTTTTTAGAGACAGGGTCTCCCTGTAGTGTCAACTGGCCTGCAACTCATTTTGTGGACAAGGCTGGCCTTGGCTCACAGAGAACCGCCTGCCTTTGCCTCCCAAATGCTGTGATTAAAGGCATGTGCCACCACACCCAGCTCTGAAAGGTTATTTTTAAGACTATTAAATTATTAGAAATGAATAAATAGGGGGTGGGACTAGAGAGATGGCTCGGTGGTCAAGAGCACTGGCTGCTCTTTCAGAGGACCTGGGTTCAGTTCCCAGCACCCATGCAGCAGCTAACAACCACCCCCAACTCTAGTTTCAGGGGCTATAATGGCCTTTATGCTCACTGACCGCATGTACAAGGTGCATTTACATGCACTCAGGCAAAACATACACAAAATCAAAAAAAAATTAAAACTAAAATGAGTAAGTTGGGCCTGGAGAGATGGCCCAGCAGTTAAGAGCACTGGCTGCTTTTGCAGAGGACCAAGTTTGCTTCCCAGCACTCACATGGCAACTAATAATTGTCCCTCCATTTCCATTGGATACACTGCCCTCTTCTGGCCACTGTGGCACAGTGCATATATATGCAAACAAAACATTCATATAAATAAATTAAAAAAAAAAAGTGAAAAACAAATGAGAAAAATCTTTCCTATTCAAGGAAGGTTTTCAGATGTTGGGAATGGTGATGAACATCTTTCATTCAGTACTTGGGAGGCAGAGGCAGGCAGATCTCTGTGGGTTCAAGGCCAGCTTGGTTTACAATAAGTTCAACAACAACCAAGGCTACACACAGTATGTATGACCCTGTCCCAAAAAAGAAAAAAAGAAGGGTTTTCTATTGTTTACTTTGTGATGCTAAGGGTTGAGCTTAGGGCCTTACATCTAGCAATAAGTTACGTCCCAGCCCAACAAATGCTGAGTTTTCATCATATGCTATGATTATTAATGTAGGTGGTACAGGGATTATAGTCTTATCATTTAAGCTCCAGATCTCAAAACCAGCATTCTAGAAAAAGTAAAGGGGGCTTGATTACAGAGCCCTTTACTTTATGGAGTTTTTATGGTGTATGGAGGAATCTTTAAAGCAATTATTGTTTGGGGGCCACGTATTCCTTTGAGAAACTGATGAAAATACTGATATATTAATTAAGAATGTACACATTTGGGGCTGGAGAGATGGCCTAGCGGTTAAGAGTGCCGACCGCTCTTACAGAGGACCCGGGTTCGATCCCCAGCACCCACATGGCGGCTGAGAGCCGTCTGAAACTCCAATTCCAGGAGAACTCCAGTTCCAGGGGAATCCGAGACCCTCTTCTGACCTCCGCGGCGTTGCACGACACGGGTGCACAGACCTGCATGCAGATAGTACATTCATACACATACAGAAATAAATAAAATAAAATAAATTTTTTTTAATTAATGTTCACAGTTTCGTATGTAATTATTATTTAATTTTGTTATTTATTTGTTTCATGTGTATGAGTGTACTGTTTGCATGTAGTTGTGTCTGTGCATGCTCTGGAGGTCGGATAAGAGGGTGTCGGATTCCCCTGGAACTGGAGTTCTCCTGGAATTGGAGTTTCAGGACGGTTCTCAGTCTGCCATGTGGGTGCTGGGGTATCGAACCCGGGTCCTCTGCAAGAGCAGTCAGTGCTCTTGACCGCTAGGCTCTCTCTCCAGCCACTGGGATATAATTCTTAATACTGGGGTACTAGCTACAGAGAGAGGCTCAGAGTCACTACTATAGTAGAATATAAGTTCTGTTATTAGCAACCACCTTTATAATAGTGAAATATTTCATCTATTAAGAAATTATATTAAATACTTTTTTAAAAAGAAATTATATTTACTGCTATGTAGTAATAATGAATCCTAGAAAGCAATGTAAATAACAAAAATTTCTATCTCAAGATTTACCAAGAGAAACTACAGATTTGTGAGTGAGTCTTTTTTTTTTTTTTTTTTTTTTGCCCTTTTTTTTTTTTTTTGTCTTTTCGAGACAGGGTCTCCCTGTAGCCCCAGCTGTCCTGGAACTCACTCTGTAGACCAGGCTGGTCTTGAACTCACAAAGCTCCACCTGCCTCTGCCTCCCAAGCTAGGATTAAAGGCATGCACCACCATGCCCAGCTAGTCTATTTCTTCTCAAGGGATTTCATTACTAAGTATCACATCCTTAAAGCTTTGAAATAAATATATTTTAAACATGTCATTTACTTTTTAAAAATTTTTTAATTTGTTTTCATATATGTATGAATGTATTGTCTGCATGTAGGTTGGTGCACCCATGTCGTGCAATGCCGCAGAGGTCAGAAGAGGGCGTCGGGTTCCTCTGGAACTGGAGTTAAAGACGGTTTTCAGCCGCCATGTGGGTGCTGGGGATCGAACCCAGGTCCTCTGCAAGAGCAGTCGGCACTCTTAACCACTAGGCCATCTCTCCAGCCCCGTCATTTACTTTTAAATGCCTAGAAAATCTACCAGAAAGTATTTATATTTGATTAACTTTGAGACTGAGTCCAAGTTAAAGTAAGGGCATTTTTTTTTCTTTTGTATGAATATTAAAAACTACGTAGAGAGCCAGCTACTGTTCATCAACATTTCTAGGGCCAGCACAGTAAGTGGGAAAGGGATAGAGTTCTGCTTTGATGAGGCACAGCAGAGTACTGAGCTCCTCAGAGAGCCATACTACAAAGAAATTGTCTTCAGCATCCCAACTGGGCACACGGAGACAGTGAAAGGACTGGTGGTTAAAATAGTAACTTGCTAACTTCTGTGCTAGTAGCAGCCTGCTTAAAAAAAAAAAAAAGTTGTTTGTTTGGGTTTTTTTTGTGTGTGTTAATTTCCATGTGCTATATTTTATTTTGCTTAACCTGGTAGTAAAATCAAACTTTTTAACATCTGAGTTAGTGGCTGGAGAATGCTGGGAAACTAGTGTTAGCTGTGAGTGCACTGGCAAGAGTAAGGTAAGGACACTATTGTATTCCAGACACAGGCACCAATTTGGGGATGGTGGGGGGGGGGTGCATGCTGTACTGAGATGGCTATACGTAGAGCATCAGTCCTGCCCTTAGGGAGGGCCCCAGCCATGGGTGCCAACAGTATCTGAGACCAGGACAGGTGTATCTACAGGGCCCCAGGCAGAGAGGGTGGCACCACAGACAGAGCAGTCTCAGAAGAAAGAAGCAGGTCGCCAGCTCAGAAGGGTGGCTGAGGATATCTAGTGTGCTGACTACTAAGAGATGCTACACTGCTTCAAAATCAGGGCAAAGCCCCCCCACCCCCGCACGCTGAGAATCTCAAAAATGAGGTATTTAAAAGCATATTATTGCCTCAAAATTAAGGTATACACAAACTGGGCATGGTAGCATACAACTGTAATTCTAGAAGGCAGAGGCAGGCAGATCTCTGTGAGATGAGGCCAGTCTGGTCTACAAAGCAAGTTCTAGGCCAGCTGGGGCTATGTAGGGAAAATCTGCCTATAACTAACTAACTAACTAACTAACTAACTAACTAACTAAACTAAATAAACCAACCAACCAACCAACCAACCAACCAGGGGCTGGAGAGATGGCTTAGTGGCTAAGCCTCGGTTCAAGTCTCAGCGCCCACATGGTGGCTGACAACCATCTCAAACTCCAATTCCAGGTGATTTCATGCCTTCTTAACTCCTCAGGCACTTCATGACGCAGGTGCACAGACACAGGCAATATACTCATACATGTAAATAAAAATTTTAAAGCAAAAAAAATTAAGAAAAACTAAACAAAAACAAAAAAATTGAGGTACAAGGGAGGAGGAGAAGGAAAGGCAGACACCCAGCAAGAAGACAGGGATGGGCGGAACAAAGAAGGTCATCTGAGGCACAGATAAAGTGGCAGCAAAGCTATTTACTACAAGAAATTTTATCTCTATATTAATACATTCTCTAAAATTTGAACTGACTCCTTACAATGGAAGCAAGTTAGTAATAACATACAGACATCATTATGTGAATCTATTCATATTTAGTATATTATAAAATTACTTCAATATGCTTAGGAAATAAATCAAAACTTACCCCATCACTTTCTCTGTGTGGATTCAGTCTACTATAAACAGCTTCAATAACATTGCGCCTAAAAAAAAGTATGCTTTTATTATGTATAATTTTAACATCAGATTTAAAATATTTTATCTCAAGTACAGCAAAGAACTGCCACATTAAATACTTGCTGAGAACATAATTTTTACATTTCTGTTATATAAGATCACTTATAAAGGGCTGGAGAGATGGCTCAGCAGTTAAGAGCACTGACTGCTCTTGCAGAGGACCTGGGTTTGATTCCCAGCACCCACATGGCAGCTAAGAACTGTCTTAGGCCGGGTGTGGTGGCACACGCCTTTAATCCCAGCACTTGGGAGGCAGAGATAGGTGGATCTCTGTGAGTTCAAGGCTATCCTGGTATACAAATCGAGCTCCAGGCCAGCCGGGACTAAACGGAGACCCTGTCTCAAAAAATAAATAANCTTATAAGATCAAATCTTTTTTTTTTTTTTTTTGGGTCTTTTCAAGACAGGGTCTCCCTATAGCCCCATCTGTCCTGGAACTCACTCTGTAGACCAGGCTGGCCTTGAACTCACAAAGATCCACCTGCCTCTGACTGCTAGGATTAAAGGTGTGTGCCACCATGCCCGGCATAAGATCAAGTCTTTTCATTTAGCAAAAGACCTTCATTCTCAAAGTATATTTAAAAAAAAAATTCTTGGGCTGATGAGATGGCTTAGTAGGTAGAGGCACTGGCTGCCAAGTCTGATAACCCAAGTTCAATCCCTAGAACTGACATGATAGAGAACCGGTTCCAGCAAACCTCCCCAAAACATAGAAATGGGAAAAAAGTGTATTTTTACAGTCTTTTTAGATGATATTTTAAAATTCTTCTCCAACATAGCAAACACCAAATTGTTAACACCTCTAGATAAATGATGTACTTATTTATTTTCTTATCCATAAAGACTTAATTACTAAGTATAAGTAAACTCAAAACTAGCTTCATTTTTTTTCTACGTACTTGCCAGCAAGACCTCCCCCAGGAGGCAAATTTGGGATACTTTCTGCAGACAAAATGCGCATGACGTGGGCAAGATCAGGCATTCCTTCCTCCCCAGACTTCTCCATAATTTCTGTAAGTTAAAAAAGTCTCTTAAAAAAGTTTAAAACAAGCAAAATAAACAAAAAACCTACTAGCACTTAGAAGGAACAAAGCATAACACAAAGTCATTTGAATGCACATGTTCATTCAAAAACAGAACAATAAAACTGTCAGAGGTACAGTCAACAAGTGAAATAGTTTCCAATCAATGAAAATGATTCCCATGAACTTAGTAACAAGGACATGGAGGAAACTCAGTGTGTGGTATGTGTACAGGTAGGTATATGTCAAAGGCCAGAGGTCAGTGTCAAGTGTCATTCTTGACTGGTCTCTACCTCACTGAACCTGGAATTCACTTGGCTTCCCTGGCTGGAATTTGTCTCTCCCCTCTGCCTTGTCCAGTGCTAGAGTGACCATCATGCCTGGCTTTTACATGGATCAGAACTCAAATCCTTATTGCAGGCACTTTATGGACTAAATAACCTCCCCAGGAGAAAAGTTTTTAAATTTAATGTAAAAATAATGTAAACTGAATATAGTGAGTGGCACATGCCTGTAGTCTCAGCATTTTGGAGGCAGAAGCAGGCGAGTCAGGATTAAAGGATGACCTGGTATACATGGTGGATTCAAGGCCAGCCCAAGTTACACAGTGAAGACTCTGTCCCCAAAAAGTTATTATAGGAAAACAAAAACAATGGTTGAAAGAGATCATTAAAAAAGAAATTTAAGGGACTGGAGAGATGGCCTAGCGGTTAAGAGCACCGACTGCTCTTGCAGAGGACCCGGGTTCGATCCCCAGCACCCACATGGCGCTGAGAACCGTCTGTAACTCCAATTCCAGGAGAACTCCAGTTCCAGGGGAATCCGACACCCTCTCCTGGCCTCCGCGGCATTGCACAACACGGGTGCACAAACCTACATGCAGAGAGTACATTCATACACATACAAAAATAAATTAAAAAATAAAAGAAATTTAAGGAGCTGGAGAGATGGCTCAGCAGTTTAGAGCATCGACTGCTCTTACAGAGGACCTGGGTTCGATTCCTATCACCTACATGGTGGCTAAGAACTGTCCTTAAGCCCGGTGTGGTGGCACACACCTTTAATCCCAGCACTCGGGAGGCAGAGGTAGGCAGATCTCTGTGAGTTCCATGCCAGCCTGGTCTACGAAGTGAGTTCCAGGCCAGCTGGGGCTGGGAGACCCTGTCTCAAAAGGACAGGGGAAAAAAAAAAGAAAGAAATTTAAGGGGCTGGAGACACAGCTCAATGGTTAAGAGCACTGGATGCTCTTGCAAAAGACAGGCATTTCAAATCCCACATGGCAGCTAACAGTTGTCCCTAACTCCAGTTCCAGGGGATATGATGCCCTCTTTAGTCCTCCTCAGACACTGCACAACATGGGTGCACTTACACACATGCAATACATTTATACACATAAAAGAAAAATAAAATTTTAAAAATAAGAAACTTAAAATTTTTATAAATACTTGTGTTCTAGTTTAAGAAAATAAATCATGATACTTGTAAAATAAAACAAAAATTTCACTTTTCATTTTTATATGTAACTTATGGAAGAGATTTGGGGAGGGGTCTTTTTTTGGATACAGGATCTCTCAAAGGAACCTAGAGCTTGCTGATACAGCTCATCTAGTTAGCCACCTCTGATTGCTAAGATTACAAGTGGGCCTCCACTCCCGCCCAGCTTTTCTGTGGAACTCTAGTTTTCATGCTCACTGCTTGTGCAGCAAGAGCTGTAACTGCTGAGCTCATTTCCCCAGCCCTACTCTTTTTTAATCTGTCTTACTGGCTAACTCCAAATCCTCCTACCTCTGTTTTCCACGTGCTAGGAGTAAAGATGTGGGCCAGCATGCTCTAAGGCAACTTTTCACTGAAGAGCTAGGTGTTCAACAAAATGTTATCCATACATTAGGCACTCACTCTGGCATTGTGATATCCATAACCACAGCAACTCACTTAAAAACCTCATGTGTATGTGTGTTACTGTTTTTAACGTGACAACAAAACAGTATCCTAAGTAACCACTGAAGATTCAAAATACAAACCTTTTACCATGCCTTACAAAGACTCTGGCTTTGACCTTAGAATTCACTCTTTTTCTTTTTTTTTTCTTTCTTTTTTTTTTTTTTTTTTTGTCTTTTTGAGACAGGGTCTCCCTGTAGCCCCAGCTGTCCTGGAACTCACTCTGTAGACCAGGCTGGCCTTGAAATCACAAAGATCCGCCTGCCTCTGCCTCCCAAGTGCTAGGATTAAAGGCGTGCGCCACCACGCCCAGCAGAATTCACTCTTTTTCAATTCTACAGGAGTCCCTTACATCTAAAGGTTTCAATCAAAGAAGAATCTCTCCAACCAGTCTTCCATATGCTCTCTCAAGCTTCAAACCCTATTCATGCCAATCCTACTCATCCTTCAGTTTAAACTTTAATGTCTTACTTTTCAAATCCTTTTCTGACCCAAGCCTAGAACAGGTAGTAGGTACACTACCTCACAAACTGTTTACTGAGTTGAAAAACTGGTCCCTAGGCAGTGATGCTATTGAAAGCTGACTAGATCGTTCAGTTCACAGCTGAGTGGAGTGCAAGAAAGTTAGAACTAGAAAGAGAAAGTAGGTCACTTGAGGACTTCCTTTTGAAGGCTCTACCTTACCCTTGGAGTTCCTCCTCTCTAACTCTTGCTTTCTGGTGACCATGCAGTAAATATGTTCCTGCCTCCTTGATACTCTGCCTTGTCTTAGATTCAAAACAATGGAGCCAGCTAATCATGTACTAAAACTTCTGAAATGAAATCAAACTACATCGTTCCTTCTTTAAATTATTTATAGCAGGCATGTTTACTGACAAAAAAAAAAAACAAAACTAACACAGACTAAGGTTCATAAAAACAAGACTATAACCTAAGAAAGATTAGACTTTGTTCTCAATTTTGGCACTCCTGGTACTGTGATTTTGTTGTAAGGACAGTCTTATGTACGGTAAGATGTAAAGCAGCACCCAGCCTCTAGTCAGTAGGTGCCAGTAACACTCCTGCAGCTGCAACATCGAAAATGTCTAAAGACATTGCCACATGCCACCTGGAGACAAATTTCCCCAAAAGAGAACCACTGCAGTCTGGAACATTATCAGTCAATGTCTATACCTTCTACAAATGCCATTCCAGTGCAATGCACCATTACCATTTGTCAGCTACTTCAATACATGGTTTCTATTTGGGTTTGTGGCTTCTTCCCTTGTCCCCTATCCACATAGCAGATAAAGATAAAGCCTTTGAAAAATCAATCATGTCAGTCTGGTTATCAAAATCTTCCAATAATAATTTGCTTTACAACCTGAATAAAAAGACAGGACTGCTAGCTATCTACCTCTTTTAATTTTGCACCCCCTAACTCACATGTTTGAGCACATCCCCTCCTCACACTCTGTATCTCTTTGACTAGGATGTTCTTTTCCAGATATCTATTCTCTACATAGAGGTCTTTCAAACATCCTTCCCCACGTCAATTTCCCTAACCTACATTCTTTGTTACTCTGCTCAGCTTTTCCTTTTGAAAAAAAATTTTTTTTAAATTTCAAAGTACTGGTCTGACACTGAGTGTGGTTGCATAATATTTTTTTGCTATTTTTTGTTTTTTGTCTTTTTGAGACAGGGTCCCCTTGTAGCCCCCAGCTGGCCTGAAACTCACTCTGTAGACCAGGCTGGCCTTAAACTCACAAAGATCCGCCTGTCTCTGCCTCCCAAGTGCTAGGATTAAAGGCATGCACCACCATGCCCGGCTGCATAATTTTTGAGACAGGGAGATCCTATCTCAAAAACACACACAAAAAAAAACACCAAAAAAGTATTGGTCTGACAGGATCATAAAACTTACATGAAATGTGGAC
The DNA here is from genome assembly GCA_009823505.1 of Rhizomys pruinosus. Lineage (NCBI taxonomy): Eukaryota > Metazoa > Chordata > Mammalia > Rodentia > Spalacidae > Rhizomys > Rhizomys pruinosus. The sequence goes on from VZQC01008131.1 coordinate 1,186,853, forward strand.
TCAACAAATATATACAGAGAAAGCATTCACTAAAAATTTAATTGGGTTAAGTTCTCTTTACAGTTTAATACTATAGGTCTACCACCAACCCACTAAAAACGTATCTACAGAGCTGGGGATGTAATTTAGTGGTAAAGCAGTTGCCTAGCATGTGTGAAGTCCATGTGAAGCCCTGAGTTTGATCCAAAGTATCAGAACAAAAACAAACATACACAGCCTTACCCAACACACACACACACACACACACACACACACACACACACACACACAGAGAGAGAGAGAGAGAGAGAGAGAGAGAGAGAGAAACTAAATAAATTAAAAAAAAAAAAGGCAAGATAGTTCAGTTCCATAAACAGGATTCATTTAGAAATGAATAAAGTATACAGCCAGTGTCACTTTCCTCCCAAACATCCCTAAACATACTGTTTAGGATATATATTCATATAAAGGTAGAAAAAAAAATCCACTTTCCTCAAATCTTTTTAAAGAACCATCTGGAGGCTAGAGAGATGGCTCAGTGGTTAAGAGCACCGACTGCTCTTGCAGAGGACTCAGGTTCGATTCCCAGCACCCACATGGTGGCTAGAACCATCTTTAACTCCAATTCCAAGGGAATCCGACACCCTCTTCTGACCTCCACAGCACTGCACAACACGGGTGCACCAACCTACATGCAGAAAGTACACACACACACACACACACACACACACACACACACACACACACAAATTAATTAAATAAAAATAAATTTCCTTTAAAAAAATAAAGAACCATCTGATAAGGAAGAACCCCGAATGCAAAGGGGGAGGGGGAAACAGACCAAACCAAACCCCACTACCTTCTTACCTTCAACCCGTGATTCCAAGTGCTTATCCAACTCCGAATCTCTTTTCACTGCTTCATCTGAGACCTTGGGGGCATTTGAAAAGCAAACTAATACAATACTCATGTTATCTCGACTTCCCTGCATATTAAAGAAAGAAAAAGGGTTTTTTTTTTGGTTATAGTCCAACAACTCAACTTGCTATTATTTTTAGTTCCACAATTAAGCAATTAAAATATAGTCATCCAGAATGTATACATTAGACATTCTTATTTCAAAGAACCATTTAAAATACAACCTGATGAAACAAGGTGTCTAGATACCAGTGCCTCTGTGGCTATTTCTGAATTTTCTGTATACCTATTATTTTCTTTTTTTCTTTAAAGCAGCAGTCTTCTGAACCTATTATTTTCTTAAATAAATTGTAAGTCATTTTATTATAATGAATTCCCAAATAAAAACATCATTTAAATTGATTAACACAGCCATTCAAATACTTGCTCAATCCAAAACTCTATACAACTCATAGAACTTTTATACAATTAGAATGTTGACTCTAAAGCTATGGAGCTAGCCTGATGTGGTGGCGTACGTCTTTAATCTTAGCACTGGGGAGTGAGTTCCAGGCCAGCTGGGGCTATAGAGAGACTCCGTCTCAAAAAGACCAAAAAAGCCGGGCGTGGTGGGAGGCAGAGGCAGGCAGAGGCAGGCGGATCTCTGTGAGTTCAAGGCCAGCCTGGGCTACATAGCGAGCTCCAGGCCAGCTGGGACTAAAGGGAGACCCTGTCTCAAAAAGACCAAATAATAATAGTAATAATAATAAAGCTATGGAGCTTCACTTAGGGTTTTCTACTTTCACTAAATTACTTTTTTATGCACTATCCACCCCCCCCCAAAACTAGAGAAATAATTAGCTTTATATCTTCTTTTTTTTTTTTTTTTTTTTTTTTTTT
>VZQC01008131.1:1190517-1255430 GCA_009823505.1 Rhizomys pruinosus
TTTTTTTGTCTTTTTGAGACAGGGTCTCCTTGTAGCCCCAGCTGTCCTGGAACTCACTCTGTAGACCAGGCTGGCCTTGAACTCACAAAGATCTGCCTGCCTTTGCCTCCCAAGTGCTAGGATTAAAGGCGTGCGCCACCCCCATCACTTCTCAGTTTAAGAAATGAAGAGAGCTTCATATTTATTCAGTCTTCTAAACTGTTTCTCACTCAATATTACATATTTCTAAGCCCCCCAAATTCAGGCTAACTAAAATACCAAAACTCTATTGAATTTAGTTGAAAATTACTGATTAGCAAGAAACCAAGGGACTATACTGGACAGTTCCATGTGAAAAGAATGTTTTAAAATATTCTGAAGTGGGTGCTGGGGGGGGATGGCTCATCAGTTAGGAGTACTATTCTTGCAGAGGACCTAGGTTCAGTTCCCAGCACCCACATGGCAGCTAACAACCATAACTCCAGTTTCTAGGGATCCAATGCCCTCTTCTAGTATGGGTATACTTAGAAACATGCAAGCAAAATGCTCATACACATTAAAAAAAAACTGGTTCATCAAACAGTGGGATATACCTGGATAGCCAAGTTACAAACATCTGGATAACACTGGTCTTTTTTTGTTTGTTTTAGAGAGGGGGTTTATAGCTGTATCAGCTTCTCAAATGCTCAGATTGTAGGCATGTGCCACCTGGCTCAACATGGACAACTTTTAGATTTCAGTATTTTTAGAGAACAGTTAAAACAGTTTGCTTAAGGATAAATTTTACTTCTGCCTGTTAATCATGACCATCAAACAAATTATATTAAAAAGTACAGAATATACATTCTTCTACTACCATGACTGAGCAATAATCTTTTACCTTTTCTTCTTTATGTATATAACTTTAACTGAATATCTTAGAACATATAAAACTGTTAGAATTATTTTTTTGTTGGTGGAAGAATCATTCTTATTTCTGAGATGGCCTCATTCTGTAGCCCCAGCTCCCTTGAAGCTCATGATCCTCCTGCCTCTCCCTCTCAAGCACTGGGATAACAAATCTAACACTATGCTGCAAAGTAATTTCCCCCCAGCTTACTCTAAAAGACTAAAGCAATAGAGGTGGAAATTTTGGTTTACTCAGCAAAGTGAGAAGGACACATCCACTCTAGACTTTTCAGTCATGTCCAGAATAGACTGGCATTACTTGGCTCAGACTTGCCACCTTTCCAGAACCCACATGACATGACCAAAAAGTCAGGCAGCCTTTAACAAGTACTTCCACATTCAAACTTAATGGGAGCAAGTTCTTCAGAAAAAAAATTTAAAAAGGCTATCTGATGTATATAGAGCTTTGGTAGAAAGACCCATTGGAAGTATATACTGATGCTTAGTAACTTCAACACTTAGTAACTTCAAATTTAAAAAGGCTATCTGATGTATATAGAGCTTTGGTAGAAAGACCCATTGGAAGTATATACTGATGCTTAGTAACTTCAACACTGGCCAACTAATTTCATTCCTCAATGAAATAAATTAGTATTAGAACCACTGGATTTGGTTATAGGAATATACACATGAATATATCATGTGAACATAGCTAAAGCAAGAAAAATATTTAACCTAAAAATACTTAAACTACACAAGATATCCAAATTATCCAACACTGCTATGATTTTTAAGCAATTTTATGAACAAATGGAATGACTGGCAGACACTTTTAAGAAATATAGTTGGGGCTGGAGAGATGGCTCAGCAGTTAAGTGCTGACTGCTCTTGCAGAAGACCCGGGTTTGATTCCCAGCACCCACATAGCGGCTAAGAACCATCTTTAAGCTGGGAGTGGGCGTGGTGGCGCACACCTTTAATCCTAGCACTCGGGAGACAGAAGCAGGCAGATCTCTGTGAGTTCAAGGCCAGCCTATTCTGCAGAGGGAGTTCCAGGTCAGCTGGGTCTATAGGGAGACACTGTCTCAAAAAGACAAAAAAAAAAAGAAATCTAGTTTATTCTAAGCATTTCCTATTTTGTCAACAGCAAGAACATTGTTAATTCTAATCAAAATATATATAAAGTTGCATTTTATCTTTATAAATTAAGTGTAAATTTCATCACTTTAAAATTGAGGGATTGGAGCTCAGAGGTTAAGAGTACTTGTAGCTCTTACAGACAATCCAGGTTTGGTTCCCAGCATCCACCTGGTAGCTAACAACCATCTGTAACTCCAGTATCAAGGGATCTGATGCCCTTTCTGGCCTCTGTGGGCACTGTATGATATGGATCTGCTTACATACATGCAGATAAAACACTCGTACATATCAAAAAAGAAAGAAATTGCCAGGCTTGGTGGTGCACAACTAAGTCTCAGCACTTGGGAGGCAGAGGGTCAAATTTCTGTGAGATCAAGGCCAACCTGGTCTACCTAGCAAGTTCAGGTCAGCTGGGGCCACAGGGAGATCTTGTCTCAAACACAAAAACAAAAACCCACAAAAATTGGAAGACTGTTTCAAAATGTTTATGCCCCTGCAAAGATACTTAAAAGGATATACTTCACTCTTACACCTCTCCAAATGTGACTTCAAAGCTGCTTCTACTTCTATGTAAAGATGATTCTCCCTACACACAAAGCCCAGTTTTTATACCCCTACTGAAAAAGATCCTTTATGTTTCTTCTGTTTGCTAGAGACAAATCATCCTCATATAATCAGCTTGAAAAACTCACCATTTTTTTTTAAATTTTATTTATTTTATTTCTGTATGTGTATGAATGTACTGTCTGCATGCAGGTTTGTGCACCCATGTCGTGCAATGCTGTGGAGGTCAGAAGAGGGTGTCGGATTCCCCTGGAACTGGAGTTCTCCTGGAATTGGAGTTACAGACGGTTCTTAGCCACCATGTGGGTGCTGGGGGATCGAACCCAGGTCCTCTGCAAGAGCAGTCGGTGCTCTTAACCGCTATGCTACCTCTCCAGCCACTTTGGTCTTTTTCGAGACAGGGTCTCCCTGTAGCCCCAGCTGTCCTGGAACTCACTCTGTAGACCAGGCTGGCCTTGAACTCACAAAGATCCGCCTGCCTCTGCCTCCTGAGTGCTAGGATTAAAGGTGTGCGCCACCACGCCCGGCTCAAGTCACTATTTTAAAACTGATTATTTTCAGTATTTTTGTACACTTTTCAATAGACAGCAGTAATACACTAAAGAATTTGAGCAGTAGTAAACTACCAAGTTAAGACAGTGTCCTGCCCAAAATGAGGGCATCTAAATTTAAGCATAACAAGATTGAGGAAATGAAGGTGGCCAAATTCAGTGTTTCCAAGGTTTGAGAAGTTTTGTGGTATAGAACAGGAAAACATGTCACATTAATAGGTTTAATTTTTTTTTTTTTCCACCTTTGGAGACAGGGTCTCCCTGTAGCCCCAGCTGGCCTGGAACTTACTATGTAGATCAGGGGTGGCCTTGACTCACAGAAATCCGCCTGCCTCTGCTGGGATTAAAAGTATGCACCATCATGCCTGGCTCAAATAATATTTAAAAAGATTTATTGTTGCATGGCCCCTTGAGCTTTTGTCCAAAGCAGTTGGGAGTGATGCATACTGGAAACAACAACAAAAACAACAACAACAACAACAACAGAAAGGACTGCATCAAAGAACTGACTGAAATAGTGAACTTCTGCTCAAAACAGTCAACTTCTACATGGAGAATATTAAGACTGAGAAAGAGATGAAAAGCATGTTTGGCAGAATGCATGAGCTCTGGTGGGGTGGGAGGATGGGGGGGGACACGGGTCTAGATTTGATAAAAAATATATATATAAATAAATTTAAAAAAAAAAGATTTATTGTATGGTATGAGTGTTTGGCCTGCCCTTATGTATTATGTGCACCATATGTGTGTGCCTGGTGCCCAAAGACCAGAAAATAGCACAGGATTTCCTACAAGTAGAACTCCAGACAGTTGTAAGCTGCCATGTGGGTCATGGAAATCAAATCTGGGTCTTCTGAAAGAGCCCTGAAATAAAAATATTTTTAAAATGCTATTCAATTAGGACATACAAATTCAAGAAGTTTCTATCGAATCACTTAATACTCAAAATTGGTAACTATCAATCTAGGCTAAGGAGTGCTGTGGAATAAATACTAGAGTAACATGACCAAGTACAGACATCTCTCCACTAAACTATCTTTATGTATATTGTATTTTTATGATCAAGTCTTCTTTCTTCCATAAATTAAAATAGCAAGCCAGAGCCTGTGAGCTATTTCAATGGCTAAAAGAGCTTGCCACCAAGCCTGATGAATTGAGTTTGAGCCCTCTGACTCACATGTTGGAGATGAGACAATCAACTACAGGAACATTTCCTTTGACCTCTACACACTGTGGTACGCTTTCAAACACACAAAAATAAACAAATTTAAAGATAATTTTTAAACCAGCCAACCACACCCTACTCTAACATTTTATGTCTACTTCTGCCTTATTTATGAAGATATTTTCTACAAACTACAATGGAAAAAGTACTAAGTTTAGCACTAAAATTATTCTGGGGATACATAATTACATTTTCCATGTTATAGGAATAATCTAGAATGAAACCTTTAAAGATACATTTTTTTTTTTCTTTTGGTCTTTTTTTCTTTGAGTCAGGGTCTCCCTTTAGTTTCAGCTGGCCTAGAGCTTGCTCTGTCGACCAGGCTGGCCTTGAATTCACAGAGATTCGCCTGCCTCTGCTTCCTGGGTGCTGGGATTAAAGGTGCGTGTCATGATGCCCATAGTAGACATATAATGTTAGAGTAGGGTGTGGTTGGCTGGTTTAAAAAATTATCTTTAAATCTGTTTATTTGTGTATCTGTGTGTTTGAAAGTGTACCACGGTGTGTAGAAGTCAAAGGAAATGTTTCTGCAGTTGACTGTCTCCTCTCCAACATGTGAGTAAGAGGGCTCAAACTCAATTCATCAGGCTTGGTGGCAATCTCTTTTAGCCATTGAAATAGCTGACTAAAAATAGCTTCTTAGGAGCTGTAGAGATGGCTGAGGACACTGGCTGCTTTTGCGGAGGACCTAGATTCAGTTTGCAGCACCTACATGATGATACGTGGTGACTAACAATCATCTGTAACTACAGTTCCATGGGATTTGTCTTGACACCTTCTTTTGGTCTCCAAAGGCACTGTACTACATGGGTGTACTTACTTACACATAAAAATAAAAATAAACCAAAAAAAATTTAAGACATGTTGTAAAATATTTTTGTAACACTTTGGGGGGGTACTTTTTGAGACAAGGTCTCCCTGTGGCCCCAGCTGGCCTTGAACTCATAGAAATCTGCCTGCCTCTATCTCCCAAGTACTGGGATTAATGACGTGCACCACCATGCCTGCTAACCACTTTCATTTTTAAAAAGAAAGAAAAAAGGGGCTGGAGAGATGGCTCAGCGGTTAAGAGCACCGACTGCTCTTGCAGAGGACTCAAGTTTGAGTCCCACATGGCGGCCAAGAACTGTCTTCAACTCCAGTTCCAGGGGAATCTGATGCCCTCTTCTGACCTCCGTGGCATTGCACAACAACTCCAGTTCCAGGGGAATCTGATGCCCTCTTCTGACCTCCGTGGAATTGCACGACATGGGTGCACCAACCTACATGCAGACAGTACACTCATATACATACATACATACACACACACACACACACACACACACACACACAAAAACAACCCTTCTTATATCCAAAGATCAGAACCAGTCCATGTTTTTAATAATGAGCTTCTGAGAGGTAGTATATAACAGGAATATAAAAAAATCATGTATTTAAGAATAATTTCAAGGAATCCTGACTTTTATAAGAAAAACAAAGCAAAATAAATAACATGCATACCTTGATCCATTTCTGCAAAATGGAAAACAAAACCTTCTTTTATGCTTACATATTTGAATTAGTAAACAGAGAACTATTTGGAAATAAATAGTCAACTGTGAGAAGCACTAAAGGCAAAGTCTAGACAAGAGGAGCATAAAGATCAGCAACCTTACTTCCAAAAACCTTTGTATTTCTTACAAAAAAATTTACAAGTTGAAAAAAACGGGAATGTTCCCCCACCCCATTAACAATTTTTTTTTCAGGCACAAAACACTAAAATACACACACATGATCTTTCATTATGCTTTTCTGAGAAATACAGCTAAAGATTTAATTCTAATATTAGTTGCAGCAGCACTCATAAAATATATGACTTACAAGCATTTTTTTTTTTTTGTATTTTTGAGACAGGGTCTCCCTTTAGTCCCAGCTGGCCTGGAGCTCACACTATAGACCAGCCTGGCCTTGAACTCACAGAGATCCACCTGCCTCTGCCTCCTGAGTGCTGGGATTAAAGGTGTGCACCACCATGCCCGACATACAAGCATCTTTTAATGTCAACTACTATTTATTTGTAAACTAGAAAAAAAAATCATTTTCTTTACCTCAGAAGATAACTATGAAGATTATGCATGGCTTATAAAATGCTACAAATAGTAGTTACATATTTTATGAAACCTGAAATTAGGTGGAAATTAACACTGTAAATGAAATAAACAGGGAAAGCTGCTCTCTTTTTTTATTTCATTTTTATGTGTATGTACTGTCTGCATGCAGGTTTGTGTACCCATGTCATGCAATGCTGCGGAGGTCAGAAGAGGGCATCAGATTCCCCTGGAACTGGAGTTAAAGACGGTTCTCAGCCGCCATGTGGGTGCTGGGGATCGAACCCGGGTTGCAAGAGCGGTCGGTGCTCTTAACCGCTAGGCCGTCTCTCCAGTCTCGGAAAGCTGCTTTCTAGGGGTAAAGCCTGATTAGAGTCACGTGTAACAGAACATTCTTAAGTGGCAACCTTAAAAATGGTTTATCACAAACAACTATAATGCTAACTATCTCAAATGGCTGTTGTGATAATTAACTGAGCTAAAACACCTATAAAGTGCCAAGAACAGCACCATATGGCTCATAGAAAGCAATAATCTCCCAATACTACTGTGATTATGATTGTGATGATTACTACAACCTTCCAAGGTTTTAATAGCTAACATACAAAAATACCTATAAGCTATTATGGCATAAACAAGTGTTAGAAAGTACTGACTTCATTTAAATGTCTTTGGGAAACATCCACTTAACTGGATCTTCTTCCATTTTCCTCTTAAAACACCCATTAAGTAATCACTAAGAGTGTTTCCCTGGATTTAAAAATTTATGTTCAGTTTTTTCTATTAAATTTTAAAGAATTTTTTTTTAATTTTTTAATTTTTTTTATTTATTTCTGTATGTGTATGAATGTACTGTCTGCATGCAAGTTTGTGCACCCGTGTCGTGCAATCTATTTCATAATACAGCTAACCCTTGGTTTTACAATACAAACAAGTAGAATGACTAAATTATGGAATTAAAAAGTGGAAAAAGGAGGCTGAAGAGATGGTTCAGTGGTTAAAAGCACTAGCTGCTCTTTCAGAGGATCTGGGTTTGATTCCCAGCACCCACGAAGTGACTAACAACCATCCATAACTCCAGTTCTAGAGGATCTGATGCCTTCTTCTTACCTTTGCAGGCATTGCACAACACAGATGCAATTACACACATGCGGGCAATATACTCATACTCATAAATTATTTTTTAAAGATGGAAAGAGGTGCCAGACATGGTGGGACACACACCTTTGATTCCAGCACTGAGGAGGCAGAGCAGGTGGATCTCTGAGTTCAAGGCCAACTTGGTCTACATAGTGAGGTCTAGGTCAGCTGGAGCTATAACACGGAGACCCTGTCTCAAAAAGACCTAAACAAACAAATTATTATTATTATTATTATTATTATTATTATTATTCTCTTTTTGAGTCAGAGTCTCCCTGTAGCCCCTGCTGCCCTGGAACTCACTATGTAGACCAGGCTGGCCTTGAACTCACAGAGATCCACCCGCCTCTGCCTCTCAAGTACTGGGATTATAGGCATGTGCCATGACGCCTGGCTTAGTTTTAACTTTTAAAAAATACTCTAAAGCGGTTTTGTATGGTGACAGCATCTTGAAGACCAGCATGAGGGAGGCAAGGGGATCTTGAGCTTGAAGCTGGCCTGTGCTATGTATAATGACTTGGCCTCAAAAACAAAAAACAAAACAAAACAAAAAACCAACTAAATAAACAGAAATAAACAATAAACAAACAATGAAGTACCTGATTTGGGGAGGGAGCTTTCTTTGAATCGTCTGTATTATCTAGATTTTTTTTTCCACTAACTTGCATTCTTTCTTTAAAAAAAAAAAATGTAATTTGGGAAAATGTTTCTCTCACTAGTCTCACATCTGCTTTAATCTCAAAAAACTGTAAGAAGGGCTGGAGAGATGTCTGAGCAGTTAAGAGCACTAGCTGCTCTGGCAGAGGACCCAGGTTGGGTCCTGAGTACCCACATGGCAGCTAACCACCATACATATGTCCAGTTCCAGGAGATCTGACATCTTCTGACCAACTTGGGCATTGCATGGCACGGGTGCACTTCCATACATGTAGGCAATATATGCATATGCATAAAACATAGTATAATAAAATATTTTAAAAGCTGTAAGAAATGAGCACTAGAGTGGGCTCAGCAGTTAAGAGTACGTGTTGCAGGCTGGAGAGATGGCCTAGCGGTTAAGAGCACCGACTGCTCTTGCAGAGGACCCAGGTTCGATCCCCAGCACCCATATGGCAGCTGAGAGCCATCTTTAGCTCCAGTTCCAGGGGAATCCAACGCCCTCTCCTGACCTCCGCAGCATGGCATGACACGGGTGCACAAACCTACACGGAGACAGTACATTCATATACACACACACACACACACACACACACACACACACACACACACACGAGTACATGTTGCTTTTGCAGAGGACCCAAGATGAGTTCCAGCTCCCACATGGCAGCTTACAATCCCCTTTAACACCAGTTCCAGGGGATTTGACATCCTCTTCTGGCCTCTGCACACATGTGGTATACATGAATAGAGACAGGCAAAACTTTCATTTCCCCCCCCCCCCAAAAAAAAGCAAGCTAAAAGACAGGATCATTCCACTTACAGTCTAAGGAGAAAGACATTTTTAGAGTAACTTCCTATTTGGTCATTGACAGCCATCAATACTTTTGTACTAAATTCACACAGGAAAGTAAAAATGATACAGGGCTGGGGTTACAGAGATGGCCTAGCGGGTTAAGAGTACCGACTGCTCTTGCAGAGGACCCGGGTTCGATCCCCAGCACCCACATGGCGGCTGAGAACCGTCTTTAACTCCAGTTCCAGAGGAATCCAACACCCTCTTCTGACCTCCGTGGCACTGCATGACACAGGTGCACAAACCTACATGCAGACAGTACATTCATACATATACAAAAATAAATAAATGATAAAGGGAACGAAAAATAAAAATCCAAGGAGCCGGACCTACTGCCATTCAAATCCTTTAAGCTGCTTGATGCTTGTCAGGCCTTGAAGTCTCTCTTTGAAACAGACTCCATTTTATGGTAAAGAAAGGGATATTTCACCCAAACCTGGATATTTCCAGTGATCTACTCCCTGCCCAGAAATCTTCCTCCATTTTTTGACAAAGATGCATTCACTAAAAAAGAATTTTTTTTACATTTATTTGTTTTATGGGTGCACTTAGGTCAGGAGACAGCTTCACTTCTCTCCTTTCACTATGTGGGTCCCTGGGATCAAAGTTAGGTTTCAGTTAAAACTCGGTGGCAACTACCTTTACCCACTAAGCCATCTCACTGGCCAAAAGAGTTATCTCCTTGTCAAATTGGCTATGTCTGCACCTATCACAGCAAGTGCAATAGAGGGATAAAATGGATATAACCTAAGCAGAATAAATGAGTCAAGCTCTTTAACAAGTCGGCTTTGCTTGACATCTTTTCAGTCACAGAATACTTGTTTGCATATCAACATATTTGCAAGATAATTTGAGACAGGGTCTCCCTGTAGTCCCAGCTGTCCTGGAACTCACTCCGTAGACCAGGCTGGCCTTGAACTCACAAAGATCCGCCTGCCTCTGCCTCCCAAGTGCTAAGATTAAAGGTCAAATTTTAATAATTTCTATAATAGATCCTGTCAAAGATCTAACTGAAAGAACTGTTTTGCTGGGCGTGGTGGTGCACACCTTTAAGAACTATTTTAAAGACACTTAGGGAAACAGTCAAATATGTTACTCTAGATTTTGTTTTTTGCTTCTGTTGCATCAAGCTATGATTCATAGAAATTATAGTGATTCTACTGGATGTGGTGGTGCACACCTTTAATCCTAGCACTTGGGAGGCAGACGCATGCAGATCTCTCTGAGTTCAAGGCCAGCCTGGTCTACATAGTAAGTTCTAGGACAGCCGGAGATACAGGGAGACCCTGTCTCAAAAAGACAAAAAACTTAGAGTGATTTCACAATTATTCTTCATGAATTCTTCATGGAGGGCTGGAGAGATGATGGCTCAGTGTTTAAGAGCGCTGGTGCTGTTCCAGAAAAACTCAGTTTCCAGCACTTACACAGCATCTAACCAACCATCTGTAACTCCAGTTCCAGGGGATCCAATGCCCTCTTCTGGCCTCCATGGGCACTGCACACATGGGCACTTACACATTTGCAGGCAAAACACTTATACATAACAACAAAAAACTTAAACACAAAATAAAAATTAATTTTTAAAAAAGGAATTTTCACAGTATTGCATTTATATTTCAATCAGGGACGATAAGAACATGTATAGGAAAAGAATTTCAATTACCCCTATATAAGTATACAATACAATCCTTATAAAGTTAACACCTAAATTCAATTTAGATCTTATTGATAAAGAGTCTTTCACTCGACAACAAGAGATAAGACAACTCATTCTTCTCATTTTTTAGGTGCTAGGAAGAATTAAATTTTACTTAGCTTGGCTACTACTGTAGCTCTTGATATTTTAGTGTATAAAGTACAGAACTCTGCTACATACATATTAAGCTGCTTCAAAACCATGTAGGATGGCTATTGCCAAAGTCAAGAATTTGAATTAAAATTTCTAATTCTACATAGATGTTTTTGTACTATCAATAAGCCATGAGGTACTCAAACGACAACAAATGTCCAAATTTAATCAAACAAATAAGGCTGGGGCACGTAAAGATGGGGGGAAAATCCATTTTCTGCTGAGGAAAGTATCTTGAAATATATAGGTCTTCTCAAGAAGAAGAAAAAAAGTAAAAAAATTTTAAATTTAAGTTTGCTTAAGTTTACTTACCATATCTTGAAAATTAATACAGTTGTGTTAATTTTAGTAAAAAAGCTTACATACCTTATGTAAACAAGTGTCCACTACCCAATTGCACACATTCTCCAGGTCATCAGATACCTCAAGCCTAGACTTAACAAATTCACAGAGCTCCTCATTACTCATCACATCCCAGATCCCATCACAAGCCAAGATGATAAATTCATCCTCTTCTGCTCTTAAAATCTCATAAACCTCAGGCTCTGGAGAAACAAGTTGTTCTGTTGGGCCCTTGCCATCAACACACTTGTAATCATAGTCCCCCAGAGCACGAGACACTGCTAATGAACCATTAACACGCTGTATCATTACACTGCCACCTGCATTTTGGATTCGCTCCTTTTCCCTTGGATTACAAGGTTTGTGATCCTGGGTAGAAAAGCAGACTTGTCCATTCCTACACAGAACAGCACGTGAATCTCCACAGTTGATAAAGTAGATATGTGTAGGTGAAATCATAACTCCAACTGCAGTTGAACCGCTCCTGTCCATCCCATTTCTGAGGTCTGAAAAGTTACGCATATATTCATCAATTTTCAAAAAGCCAGTTCTGATACCAGTCTTAACATTTTCCACTGAAGGTTCAAGAGCAGATCCTGACTTGCCAGCTGCCCTAAAGTCTTCATTGGTAGTGATGTGTTCCAGTAAGTGCACTGAGCAGTAATTTGCCACTCGGGATCCAGCATGACCATCATAAACTGCAAAAAAGGACCAATTTTCCAAGCCGTGAATACCCACGACAGCTGTGTGTGCATCTTCCATTTCCACTCTCCATCCTTGCATGCTGCTCAGGCCATAACGTAAACCATTCCCAGCACCATGAGCATTGTGTTTTTCAGTTTTGGGTTTATCCAAAAATGCACCCATGTTTGATAATGAATCTAAAAGGAGAGAGAAAAAAAAGCAGCTGTTACATGTTTAAGTTTGATACAAAACTTTTCTGCAATATTCCCACTTACTGTCAATCAATACTAAGTATTTTTTCACTAGTGTCCTAACTCACTGTAATAACAAAAATTAAAAACCAAAAATTCTCTCTATACCCTTCATTATATGGTTTTTAAAACCCTAGCACACTAGAAAGAATCCAAACAAAGTAGAATCTCTAGGTGGGACACCTGGATAGCAGTGTTTCTTAAGCACTCTGTCAATAAAAATGCATAGCCAAGCATGCATGGTGTTAGACATGTGCAACCACAGCAATGGGAGTTGGAAGAGGAACAGGAGTTAAAGGCTAGACTAAGATGCTGTCTTCAAAAACTAAAGAGCAGATGGCCAAGCTTGGAATTTTCTAGAGAAGAAAACTAAGAAATAAAACTTTCTCAAGATTCAAAGTCTTGGGAATGAGCAACATCTAAATGACTGTGCTTAAATCACCAATATATCTTTTGACTATATTTTCATTATCTAGTAAACTGACTTTTTTTAAGTAAAAAGTTCCAAATTGATCTTATCTTAAAGCTGAGATTCTCCCATAATTTTTTTTTTTTTTTTTTTTAGATTCTCTGTAGCTCCAGCTGGCCTAGAACTCACTAGGTAGACCGGGCTAGCCTTGAACTCCCAGAGATCTGCCTGCCTCGGCCTCCTGAGTGCTGGGATTAAAGGGGTGCACCACCATACCCAGGCTGTTTTCAATTTCTTTGCTGCATTAACTTGTGTATGAATGATGCAGGGAAAACATTTTCATGTAAACAACTAGAACTTTTTTCATTCCACTAATGGTGTTTGTTTTGTTTTAAATGTGTATGAGTGTACTGCCTGCATGTGTATAAGTGCACCCCTCTTGTGTAATGCCCACAGAGGTCAGAATAGGGCATCAGATCCCCTGGATCTGTTATGGATGGTTGCTGACATGTGGGTGCTGGGAACCGAACCTGGGTCCTCTGCCAAGAGCAGCCAGTGCTCTTAACTGCTGAGCCATCTCTCCACCCTCAGGGTTGTTTTTATTGTCTTGTTGTTGGGCATACAAATTTGTCTAGCATCTCTCTGCTGTTTTAGATACACACATGTACTACAACTTAGCAAATAATGGCAACATGAGATAAAAACATCTCACTTGAATCCACCTTAGAGGGACCCTTCCACAATTCCTATCTGTCTTGGTAATTGTTACTTCAAATCAGTGATACCACACATTTCAAAAGTACATTTTAATTTTTTTGTCAAACATTCAAGTATTGTCTCAGTCACTTTGACCATGGGAGGAAAGTGTTTCTCCAAAGGTATGGTAGTGTGTCTTCAACTCAATGAAAAATGATTCAGAGCTACTCAAGAAGGTAAAAGGCTAATGTGCAACAATATACAGACAACATGGAAAAAGCAGAGATATACCTAGCTAACAAAAGAACTTTAGCTTTAAAAAAAAAAAAAAAAGGCAGGGCATGGTGGTGCACGCAGCTTTAATCCCCGAATTTGGGAGGCAGAGGCAGGCAGGTATCTGTGAGTTTAAGGACAGCCTGGTCTACACAGTCTAGGCCAGCTAAGGCTATATGGAGAGCCTGTCTCCAAAAGACCAAAAAAAAGATAAACATTTGTGTAATCTGGTACCATTAACACAAAATCAAGAGCATGGCTCTTTCTGTCTTCCTCCATTTAGACCTCTTTTTTTTATTTTAATTTTTTTAAAATGTATTTATTCTTGTATGTGTATGAATGTACTGTCTGCATGTAGGTTTGTGCGCCCGTGTCGTGCAATGAATGCGGCGGAGTTCAGAAGAGGGCATCGGATTCCCCTGGAACTGGAGTTAAAGACGGTTCTCAGCCGCCATGTGGGTGCTGGGGATTGAACCCAGGTCCTCTAGAGGAGCAGTCGGCGCTCTTACCCGCTAGGCCATCTCTCCAGCCCTAGACCTCTATTTTTTAAAATCATGCCTTCTGGGCTGGAAAGATAGCCTAGCGGTTAAGAGCACCGACTGCTCCTGCAGAGGACCCGGGTTCGATCCCCAGCGCCCACATGGCGGCTAAGAACCGTCTGCAACTCCAATTCCAAGAGAACTCCAGTTCCAGGGGAATCCGAGACCCTCTTCTGAACTCCGCGGCATTGCACGACACGGGTGCTCAGACCTACATGCAGACAGTACACTCATACACATACAAAAATAAATAAAATTAAAAAAAAATTTTTAAATCATGCCTTCTCTCTTTACCCTCTAAGTGTGCAAAGTCCTATATGGTTCCTGAAGTCTTCTGGAAATCTTTTCCCTAAGCTAGTCTAGTAACTTCCAACACTTAAAACATGCCACCTGACATGACGATCTTTCTGTACATACCCACCTGACATAACGATCTTTCTGTACATACCCACCTGACATGACGATTTTTCTGTACATACCCACCTGACATGACGATTTTTCTGTACATACCCACCTGACATGACGATCTTTCTGTACATACCCACCTGACAACGATCTTTCTTGTACATACCCACCTGATATAACGATCTTTCTGTACATACCCACCTACTCATCTTCCCAAAGTCATTTTTTTTCCCCAGGCCAAAATATTGAGTAAATGTCAAAAAATAAAATTTGTGGTTGCTTTGTTTTGATTTTGCAACAGACTAGCTATGTATGTAGGCCAGACTGGCCTCAAACTTGTTGCAGTCTTGCTTCAGTCTACAGTGCTAGGATTACAGGCCTGGCTGGTTTTTAAAAATTAGTCTGAAAGAGTGTTGTCTAAGCAAGCAACACTCCACCCCCATATAAATGTGATAAATTTGATATGGGCATATTCTCCCCCTTGGGCTGAGGTCAATAAGCATTCCTCATATTATACTGCAAAGAAAAAGGCCTCAGGAGGGAGGGAATAATTGGTATATAGCAAGGACCTCATTCATAAACACTTCTGGGAGTACTGTACCCAGGAATTGGATCTGTGGTAAAGGATGTGAAACTGACGGGTAGCCGGCGCCCAGAAGGTCAGCGTGTAAAGGTGGCAGTGGCAACGCCTCCACTGTTGCCGTGGGGGCCACGGCTGAGCTACACAGGACCCTGGCCTGAGGTGGCGGTAGGAAGTCCACAGCAGTCTGCTGCGACGTCATGGAGGGCGGCGGGGGAAGTGGCAACAAGACCACAGGCGGCTTAAGAAGCGATAGATAGCATCCCCACATGGGAAATAAAACCAGTTTATCAACAGAGCTGGGAAAGAAGTATGGACTCCTACCTGCTCGGACCTGTATTTGGGGGTTTTTTTGTTTGTTTGTTTGTTTTTGTTTTTAAGACAAGTTTCCCTGTGTTGCCCATGGTGGTTACAAACTCCTGATCCTTATGCCTTAACCTTCTGAATAGCCAGGATTGAGTTTGGCATACACCTCAATATTTAGCTTGGTTTTTTGTTTTGTTGTCATTTTGAGACAAGGTCTCCCTCTAGCCCCAACTGGCCTGGAACTCACTATGCAACCAGGCTGGCCTGTATCTCACAGAGGTCTGCCTGTCTTTGCCTCCTGAGTGCTGGGATTAAAGTTGTGTGCCACCATGCCCAGCTTGTAAATTTTTAAGGTTATTTTTTTATTTTGTGGACATGTAGGCAAAACATTCATATACAAAATAAAAATAAAACTTTAGGGGCTGGAAAGATGGCTCAGCGGTTAAGAGCACCAACTGCTCTTGCAGAGGAACCAGGTTTGATTCCCAGCACCCACATGGCAGCTGAGAACTGTCTTTAACTCCAGTTCCAGGGGAACCCGACGCCCTCTTCTGACCTCCGCAGCACTGCACAGGTGCACCTACTTACACAGCACACTCATACACATTAAATAAATAAAAAATAAAAATAAAAAAAAAAAAGGGACTGGAGAGATAGCCTAGCGGTTAAGAGCACTGACGCTCTTGCAGAGGACCCGGGTTCGATCCCCAGCACCCACATGGCAGCTAACAACCGTCTGTAACTCCAATTCCAGGAGAACTCCAGTTCCAGGGGAATCCGAGACTCTCTTCTGACCTCTGCGGCATTGCACGACACGGGTGCACAGACCTGCATGCAGACAGTACATTCATACACATACAAAGATAAATAATAATAAAAAAAAAAATAAGGATCTGAAGCTGGTCAGGCTGATCCTTTAAAAAAAAACCAAAAAAAAAAAAAAACTTTTAAAAAGCAGGAAGATCAGAAAGCAAATTTGGCAGAGGAGTCCTTGAAATAGAGGAAGCATTAAGCTCTAACAGGAATGATGGTTAACACTGAACTCTAGTAAAAGAAGGAAAAGCTTATTCATTTGTTCCAGGAAGCAGATCTGGGATCAATGGATAAAAAGCAGGGTCCTGGTTCATACCAGGACCTTTTTTAAACTTCGTCAGTGTTGGGGAATCAAACCAAGACCTTATACAGACTAGGCATGGGCTCTACTATTGCCCTAAGACATTTTAAAGAAAAGATTATTAGGGAAGGTAAAGAAAGAAAGGCAGTCAGGTTGAAAACTGAAGTACAAACTGTCTGTCAATCATTCAAATAACATTTAAAAACTTACATCCTAGCCAGACGTGGTGGCGCACACCTTTAATCCTAGCACTTGGGAGGCAGAGGCAGGCGGATCTTTGTGAGTTCAAGGCCATCCTGGTCTACAGAGTGAGTTCCAGGACAGCTGGGGCTACAGGGAGACCCTGTCTCGAAAAGACCAAAAAAAAAAAAAAATCTTACATCCTGACTCCACATTCTTTCCCGTATGTTAGAGTGCATGCTTAGCATGTATGAGACATTAGGTTTGGTGTCTTGCATCACAAAAATAAACAAACATACCCAAGGATATCTACATACCAGAATGCGTGTTATTTTTATAAATACGTGACAATAAACATTGCTCTGTTGTTCACTACAAGCTCAAGTCAAAGAGACTATGGAAAGATAGCAATTTAAAAGGGAGGAAGCTGAAGAGTATAAACCAGAATTTTGTTCCATCATTAAAATATTATTATGAGGCTGATGAGATGGTTCAGTGGTTAAGAGCACTAGCTGCTATTGCAGATGACCCAGGTTCAGTTTCCTTCACCCACATAGTGACTAACAACTATCCATAACTACAGTTCTAAGGCATCTGATACTCTCTTCTGACCTCCACAGGCATTAAACACGGTGCACATAAAAACATGCAGGCAACACACACACACACACACACACACACAGACACATTAATGAATTATTAGAAATAGTACTTATCAAAAAACATGTATGAACACAAAGGAAAACAACATTGGCTGCCTCTGCAGAGGACTTAGGTTTGGTTCCTATCACCAACATGGACACCGAAAATCATCTGTAACTCCAGTTCCAGGGGATCTGAACCTGACTTCTGGTCTCTATGGGCACTGCACACATGTGCTGCACTTATATGCATGCAGGCAAAACATACACATACATTTTTTAAAAACTACTTACTTCAATTGGCTCAATCTCAGTAATTATTAGAGGCTCAACAATTCTATTTCTTTTAAAGTTTTAATGTGTCTGTCTGCATGTAAGTATGCACACATGTAAGTATACACACATGTGAGTGCCCAAGGAGGCCAGGAGAGAAAGTCAAACCCCCTGGAGCTGGAAATTACAGGTAGCTGTGAGCCTCCTGATGTGGGCT
Source organism: Rhizomys pruinosus (assembly GCA_009823505.1). Classification (NCBI taxonomy): domain Eukaryota; kingdom Metazoa; phylum Chordata; class Mammalia; order Rodentia; family Spalacidae; genus Rhizomys; species Rhizomys pruinosus. The sequence continues at coordinate 1,208,364 of VZQC01008131.1, forward strand.
GGGAATCAAACTCAGGTCTCCTCCAAGAGTAATACATACACTTAATGGATGAGCCATCTTTCCAGCCCAATATATTCTATTTCAATCTTATGTCTGAATTTTTCCACAAGAATTTATTTTTCTTTTGGTCTTTTTGAGACAGGGTCTCCCTTCAGTCCCAGCTGGCCTGGAGCTTGCTATGTAGACCAAGCTGACCTTGAACTCACAGAGATTCACCTGCCTCTGCCTTCCAAGTGCTGGGATTAAAGGCGTGTGCCACCACGCCCAGCTGAAAATAACTTTAAAGTTAACTTGATACTGTCTTACAATTGTCCTGGCAGGATGACTTACTTGTATTTGTTCACATTCCAAATGTGGCCATGTTGGTTAAATCTCTTTTCTCTGCTTTTCCCTATTGAGTCTATTGAGGACCAGAAGCAGAACAGGGCTTGTTAGGGCTGCCCATACCCAGGCTTTGACTGTAACAACTCTATTAACAGTCTCTCTAGATCTACCAAAATCAGTCTTGCCTCTTCCTGAAAAAACACACTTACATACTACTGATCACAAAGGCAATTAAATGGCAAGTCATATAGAGAGGGAGGAAAAAAAAAAACTGCCAGAAAAAGCCTTAACAATTTCATTCCCCCTTTATTCTCTAATAATTACAAATGCAGGGAGTAATACTTGCATTTCTAATTATTTTAGCAGTGTATCCCTAGAGGGAAGAATCTTCAGCTCTTAACAGCATGATGGGACAGACTACAGAGGGGTCTGGACTGAAATCAAACCCTGCAGGGACAACTAGTACAGTTGCCTCAGAAGGGTAATGGTCCTCCCATATCTTAATCTTACAGTAGAGGCTCATAATAACATGACATAATATGCTTTCATCTTACCTGAAGGGAATAAGGAATAAACAAATATTTCCAAGGTCCTTATTGTACAACCAGCACTATTTCAAATGTTTAACAAACCTTTAACTCTTGTAACTTCTACACTTCAAAAAAAAAAAAGCATTTATCATTTGACAAAATAAATACAAGCTTCAACAAAGAACATTCAAAACGCTGCAAAATCTCCTTTCCTGTGTTAACATGCTTTTGGTAGAAGGGCATGTGGACCCTGGAAAGCTTTGTGTAAGAACAGCACAATCTGTCAGCCCCATCTGCTTCCCATCAAAAGGATGAAGTGGTGTCAAGGATGCCTCTGGCTCATGGAAAAGACATTTTTTTTCAAGGATTTTTTTTTTTTTACTAATAAAGTAACAAAGATACTTCCTTTTCTATGAATTCAACATGATAGACACTGTTATCAAGATATTGCTATACACTGTGTATCAGTTAATCCTACTAACAACCTAGTTAGGATAGCACTCTATTTTTAGTTGTGTATGTATGTATGCATGCACTCCACTGACTGTCCCTGCAGATTCCAGAGATGTCAAATCCCCTTGAAGCTGGAGTTACAAGTGAGAGTCAGCCACCCAATATCCTCTGCAGAGCAGTAAGTGTTCTTAACTGCTAAGCCATCTCTCTCTAGCCCAAGGTTAGCACTTTTTTTGTTTTTGTTTTGTTTTGGACACAGGTTCTTCCTGTAGCCCTAGATGGCCTCGACCTCTGCCTCCTGAGTGCTGAGATTCAAGGCATGTGCCACCATGCCTGGCTAGGTTAGCAACTGTAATATTCTCATTTTACAACTGAGAAAAATTAAATTCAAAGGAGTTTATTAGAAAAAATGGTGAAATCCAAATAAAGCCTGTTTAGCTAACAGAATAACAATGGTTGGTTTTTAAGTTTTAACATATGAGCTGATACCCTCAGCATTGTAAGAATTTTCCCAGAGGAGATATCTCAGGAAGATGCTTATTACCATGGCCTTTTCTGAGCTACTCTCAGAAGTATCATCTGTGTTGCGTTCTATTAGTTAGAAACAAGTCGCCAAGGCCCAACTAGATTCAAGGGGAAGAGAGGTAAATCCTACTTCTCAAAGGTCAAAATTAAGAATTTGCAGGGATTAAAAGTATAGTTGGTTGAGCCGGGCATGGTGGCACGGACCTTTAATCCCAGCACACGGGAGGTAGAGGTAGGCGGATCTCTGTGGATTCAAGGCCAGCCTGGTCTATAAAGCGAGCTCCAGGACAGCTAGTACTAAAAGGGAGACCCTGCCGCAAAAATACAAAAAAAAAAAAAAAAAGTATAGTTGGTTGAAAGAGAACATGCTTAGCATGCATGAAGCCCTGTGCTTAATCACCAGCATAAGTGTGAGTGTGTGTGTGTGTGTGTTATCAAAAGAGATTTGCTTCAAAAAAAAATGAAAGTCTGGATTTAGAAACACCAGATTTAGCTATACAGCAAGGTTAGAAGCCTTGCCAAAAGCCAAATATTTAATTAAATTTGCAGCCAAGCACACTGGTATACACCTGTGATCCCAGCAGTGGGGAAGTGGAGGCAGAAAGATCAGGAGATCAATGAACTCAAAACCAGCCTTCACTACATGAAACTTTGTCCCTAAATAATAACAAAACAATGTTTGCATAATCAACACTGAAATGCTCAGACCTGTTTATAACTCAACTCCTAGAAACCTTAGAAGCCTCAGGCAGTGCTTGATTGCTGAGGACATTCAATAATTCCAGATGATGTACCTAGAGACTGCTTAGACCCAACACTCCAAGAAATGCTCAGAGTGCCACAATCACCCTAGCAAATGACATCCTTGTCTATCCTGTTATCAATAAGTTTTCATTATGATGAATAAAAGAAATGTAGCTGGGCGTGGTGGCACACGCCTTTAATCCTAGCACTTGGGAGGCAGAGGCAGGCAGATCTTTGTGGGTTCAAGGCCAGCCTGGTCTACAGAGTGAGTTCCAGGACAGCTGGGGCTACAGGGAGACCCTGTCNGCCTGGAATTCAAGAGATCGCCTACCTCTGCCTCATGAGTGTTGGATAAAGGAGAGCACCAGGACAACCAAGCTGGGGCTGTATGTTGATTTTTTTTTGTTTTTTTTTTTGTCTTTTTACGAATGGTATCCCTCATCTGTGGATGCTAGCGCCAACCACCCAGTTGTAAGTATTTCTTGTGTAGGGCCCCCTGAGCTTTTGTCCAAAGCAGTTGGGCATGATGCATATTGGAAACAACGACAACAACAACAGAAAGGACTGCATCAAAGAACTGATTGAAACAGTGAACTGCTCAAAACAGTCAACTTCCTCATGAAGAATATTGAGAAAGACTGAGAAAGAGATGAAAAGCATGTTTGGCAGAATGCATGAGCTCTGCTGGGGTGGGGGAATGGACGGGAACATGGGTCTAGATTTGTTAAAAAAATAAAAATAAATTTATGTGAAAAAAAAATTTCTATTTTAAATGTTAAAGCTGTCAAAAGTTTAAATTTATTCTCATGCTTTTAAAAACTTGATATCGTGACAAGAAACATAGCTCTGTAACTACTGTACAATCATAAGTTGTCTTCAAAAATATACTTTTTTAAGTTAAAAATTAAGTAATTTTATTTACTAAAGCTGCCAGTTTAAGCAAAAATACAGTATTTTGAGATGTAAAAAAATGTTTTCAGGTAATAATCAGCTTAATCCAACCATTGCAAATAATATACACACATGTATGCAAGTATATACACATGCATACATGTATCATATACACACATGTATTCAAGTATATATGCATGCATACACATATCACTGTTCCTCATAAATACTTATATTTGTAAATACATTTTAATGTGCCAATTTTTTTTTTTTTAGGCAGAGTCTCCCTGTACCCCAGTTGGCCTGGAACTCGCTATGTAGACCAGGCTGGCCTTGAACTCAAAGATCTACCTGCCTCTGCCTCCTAAGTGCTGGGATAATTTGTCAATTTTGAAAAACAAAATTAAAATGGAAATATTCTAAAAGAAGGGGATGGAGATATGGCTCAGTGGGTAAGAACAGTTGATGTTCCTCCAGAGGACCTAGGTTCAACTTCTAGCACCCATATGGTGGCTAACAACCATCCATAACTCTAGTTCCAAGGGAACCTGATACCTTACTCTTCTGACCTCTGAAGGCATTGCACAGTATGAGTGCACTTACATAAATTCAGGCAATATATTTATATACAAACAAAAAATAAGACATTTTTTAAAGCAAGGAATTTTCTAAAAGAAATATCAGGTTGCAAAACTATCCCAAAAGTTAATTTCCCTTCAAGGCCAGCCTGGTCTACAGAGTGAGTTCCAGGACAGCTGGGGCTACAGGGAGACCTGTCTCGAAAAGACAAAAAACAAAAACAAAACCAAAAACAAGTTAATTTCCCATATTCTTTCAGAAAGAGATCCAAAATAAAGAATAAAACTAAGTTGCTCATTCCAAGACTCATCACACAACTATTTCAAAAAGAACAGGAAAAAGAAAGAAAAGAAATTTATCAAAAAAATTGCTTAGTGGGGCTGGAGAGATGGCCTAGTGGTTAAGAGCACCGGCTGCTCTTGAAGAGGACCTGGGTTTGATCCCCAGCACCCACATGGCGGCTGAGAACCGTCTTTAACTCCAGTTCCAGGGGAATCTGACACCCTCTTCTGACCTCCGCGGCATTGCATGACACGAGTGCACCAACCTACATGCACACAGTACACTCATACACATAAAAATAAATAAATAAATAAATAAATAAATAAATAAATAAAATTTAAAAAAATGCTTAGAAGTTTCCTTGAACTAAACTGAGTAAAAAGACTCAAAGCAGAACCACAACAAAAAAGAAGTATCTGAAATTTCTAAATACTAGCAATAAAGATAAACTCCTAAAAACTTCCCAGAGTAGGAGAAAAAAACTAGGTCATACTAAAGAACCAAACACCAAAGCAGCACAGCAATCTCAAGCTAGTGTCTGGTAAAGTAAACACGCAAATAATTTCCTGTGCAACTGTTCCTAAAAAAGTTTCCAGAGAAATTCTCATACACAAGGAAAAGCACACAGAATTGTACATACATGTATCACTAAGGAAAAAAACCTCAAATACAAAGCTAGATGGAAACGGACAGTGTGATGCTATCTATATAATAATCATTAGATTTATGATAGATTATTTTAGATACCTGAATATGTAGCAAAAGCATTCAAAACATTTTGAATAGTGTAAAAACTAAAATTACTATTGGAAAAAAAATGATGGGGAGAGAACTTTGCTGCAAACAGCAAAATGTTAGTCTGTTAACTTTCGGTGGTAAGAACATACATCCTTAATTGACTTAAAATCAGGCTGCAAAATTACTCAAATAACTTGCATATACCAATATAAAAATGTATCTTGGTAAAAATCTCATTTTGGCATGGTAAATCACTAATTTTCTTTTCTTTTTCTAAAAAAAAAAAAGAAAAACAAAACAAAACAGGGGTTTGGGGCTGGAGAAAAGGCTCGGTGATTAAGAGTACTGGCTGCTCATGCAGAAGACTCAGGTTTGGTTTCCAGCATCTACCTCTGAGCTAACAACCACTCCCAATTGTACTTCCAGGTGTTCTGACGCCCTCTTCTGACCTCTGTAGTCATTGTACCCATAGAGGCATCTACATACATGCAGGCAAAACACTCTACACATAATAACCAACAAACAAAAAATTTAAAAGACAGGGTCTCACTACATAGCTGTGGCTGACCTGGAACTCACTATGTAGACTAGGCTGCCCTCAAACTCACAGAGATTTGCTTGCCTTTTCCCTAAGTGCTGAGATTAAAGGCGTGATACCACTACAACCAGCCTTGTTTCATTATTAAATGGTCACTAATATCCATATCTTTGACAAATATTACAGTGTCCTCTCTTCCCTTCCCCACCCCCCAAAAAAGGGTACTTGTTCTATTCAATTATGGAGTGTGAAAATGCTATGTAAACACATACGCAGAACAGAGACTGTTTAGCCAAAATAAATGTCACTTCTGTTTTAACAGATGCCTGGTCTAACACTTACACATAAAAGACCAACTCGTTTACATTTATCTGCTTACTAAGTTTTCTGCAAGTTCTTTAAAACTACTCTCAAAAGGAATGAGAACTAGACTGATGGCACAGGCCTATAATCTCAGTAAGCAGGAGGCCAAAACGAAACAACACACACACACAAAAAAATGGGGAGTTCTGGGCCAGCCTGGGCCATAAGACTCTCAAAAAAAAGAGGGTGGGAGGCTTTAAAGGAAAAGCAAGGAAATGAAAGAGGTAGCAGGAAACAAGAAATGGTAATACAAGTTTCAGTAGTTTCTCAAAATCAAATATACCCAAATTTATACTCAGCAAATCATCCTATACAAAAAGCCTATTGTAGCTTAATCTCTTAGGAATATCTTTGTAGTGAAAATAATCATTCGCACTGACATTACCCATATGAAAGAGTTTGTAGTTCAAGGCAGATGGAGCACAGCCACTTATCCCTAACCCCAATTCTCCATCAAAATGTTAATGAAGGAATTTTTTCCAAAAGGTGTATGACACACAACATTTGAAGGAATAAAAGGAAAGCAAGAGTATCCCATCAATCGATGTAAAGCACATATTTAGCCTTTACAGTTAGAAATTTTGCCACATGCTTCAACAGGATGAATCTTGAAGATATAGAAAATAAAGCAATCACAAAGAGAGAAACTATTTGATTCACTTTATACCTAAAACAGTCAAATTCAGACGAACAGAAAAAAGCACAATAGCAGTTAACCACAAAGTTGACAGTTGTCCAGTGGGCAAAGAATTTCAGCTTTGCAAGATGAAACAAGTTCTGGAGCTCTGTTGCACAACAAGGAGAAAGTGACACAACAGAACAACTGTACCTGACAGATAAGAGAGATGTAGATCCCTCACTCTCTCAGTACTAAGGAAAAAAAGGTTAAGGCTTATTAGTGGTGTTTTTTTTTTTAACACTAGTAATAATTTTTCAAAATTGCTTTTGAAGATAAAAATGCGATTAGAAAGTCACCTATGCTGGGCATGGTGGCACACATCTTTAATCCCAGCACTCAGGAGGCAGAGGTAGGCAGATCTCTGTAAGTTCAAGGCTAGCCTGGTCTATAGAGCGAGTTCAAGCCCAGCTGGGGTTAAGAGAGACCCTGTCTCAAAAACACCAAAATAAATAAATGAAATATAAATAAAATAAAAGAAACGTACAATATACACACAATGGAATATCATTCAGCCTTAAAAACCAAACTGTCATTTATGGAAAAATGGATAAACCTTACATTAAGTGAACTATGGAAGGCACAAATAATGCATGTTCTCATAGTCCTCCTTTAGGGGATGGGCCTACCCCACTGCCTCCTATTTCCAATGGATGCTCAAATTACATACAAGAAATGATGTAGTATTTAAATATAACCTACCCACAAGACCCTATATATCACAGATTACTTATAATAACTATTATACTGTTACTACTATATACTACTAAGTAGTAGTGTGTAGAAAACAACAACAACAAAAAACTATACTTTTGGTATAAACATAACCACTATAGGCCAAACTGCAGTACACAGAACAAGGCAAATAAACTTGGGAGTGGTGGAAAGAAACTGAGGATCTGTATGTCAACTGGAGAGTGGGAGGTTCAGGCAGCATGCCTACACACACCACTGCATTCGCACCAGCTTAATTCAAATGCTTGGTGTGAATAGCAAATTCAAGTTTTGATTTTGGAACTTTCTGGAATTTTTCCCCCCTTCAAAGATTTCCAATCCAAAGTTGGTTGACTCTGTAAATGCAGAACCTGCAAATATAAAGGGACAAATGGATGAGGAACCTAAAACCACCAAACACAGAAACAGTAGAATGGTGGTGGGGGACCGGGAGATGTTCGTGAAGGGAAGTAAATGCACAATTAGATAGGTATAGTACTACACACACACACACACACACACACACACACACACACACACACACGAGATCTGGGCATGGTGGTACATGCCTATGATCCTAGCACTGGGAAGGGTAAGGCAGAAAAAAGACAAAATTTGAGATTATCCTGGGCTCCTGGGCTACATATCAAGACTCTACCTAAAAAATAAATAAATAAATAAAATAAACATCTTTAAGGCTGTCTCAAAAAGACCAAAAAACAAAACAAACAAACAAAAATTCTGACTCAAAAAGAAGTATGGAGAATCTATGTCTAAATGTGTTTTAATGGAAGAGCGCTTATTTTGCTAACATAAATAATTTTTAAAATTAAGTTTCTTCTCTGTTCTCAAGTTTTGAACCCACCAGAGGGGTTGATATGCATCTGATAGAGCATTTTCCACAAAGAGAAAATGAGAGTTCAAAGCAAGTAATCAGGAAGTAGCACACATAATTCAAAACCTGGGAGTCTGACAGAGAGAAAAAAAATGAACAAAGTGATTCTAGAATGTCATTCTAGAAGAATGACTCTACATACATGGAAATATGATTACTGCTCATTTAGACACTGAAAACACACATCAGATTTAAAGAGTTCATGAAAGTTTTTTATCACAGTGGGTGGGCAGAAGATGATTTATTTTCTATTTCTCCAATAANCCTGTCTCCAAAAAAAAAAAAAAACCACCCCAAAACTAAAAAAGTCACCAACACAAAATGCAGAATCCACATTGTATAGGGAGGTTTCTCACAGCAAAACTAAGGAAAATTCCTTTGATGTTTCCTAGCAGAAAACCAAATAATGGTCTCTAACTGAAAAACAGTTGCCTAAACATTTTACTTAGAATAATGGACATTATTCAGGCTGGAAGGTATATCTCAAAACAGGAGCTGACCATGCACATGACTCTAGGATTGATCCCCATCCCACATCCCAGAAAAAGTATCAGTCCTAACAGCAATTAAATGGCATTCAGAAATAGAAAAAATACTAATACAAAGTAAATTTAAATGAAGAATGCTTGCTAACAATCAACAGTAATTATAGAATCCAAAATGACCGCACTAATACTGTGGTCAAATTTACCTACAACATAAGGCTGTGTAAGTCAACAACAGAAAATTTTTTCTTTCTTCCTTCCTTTGTCTGTGCATGTGTATTTGTGTGTTCGTTGTGTTCGTGTATGTAGAGGCCAAAGAGCAACCTTGGGTGTCATTCCTCAAAAGTTATCCTTTTTTTTTTTTTTTAAAGGCAGTGTCTCATTGGTCTGGGGCTCACTGATTCTAGGCTGGCTGCCCAGTGAGCCCCAGGGATCCACCTGTCTCTGCCACCCCAGGGCTTGGATTACAAGCATGTGCTACTGCACACAGCTTTTTGTACATGAGCTTTAGGAGACTGATTGTAGGTTCTCATCTATGTATGAAAAGCACTTGACTATTTCTATAGCCCAAATTTTATGTGGTAGCATATAGCCCTACATTCCCAGCTAAATACAAGAACTTAAACAAAAACTTACACTTATTTTATACATGTGTGCACCATGGCATACATATGGGGGTAATAAAATAAATTTTAAACATTATTTTGATGTTGAGACTCCAAGATCTGAATCAGATGAGAAGGTTTCATCAAGTTTGGAAAATTCCCAACACTACTTCAAATAATTTATCTCCTCATTCTACAGATTTGCAGTTAAAAGCAAAACCGTCTACACACTGTCTGGACTTGAACCCTGGACTTGGATTACATGGAAGGTAACAAATTCTTTCCTAATGCTTCAGTTTCTATAAAAGAGGGGGAGGACTGGAGAGATGGCCTAGCGGTTAAGAGCGCCGACTGCTCTTACAGAGGACCCGGGTTTGATCCCCAGCACCCACATGGCGGCCGAGAACCGTCTGAAACTCCAATTCCAGGAGAACTCCAGTTTCCAGGGGAATCCAAGACCCTCTTCTAACCTCCGCGGCATTGCACGACACGGCTGCACAGATCTACATGCAGATAGTACATTCATACACATACAGAAATAAATAAAAATTTTAAAAAAATGATAAAAAAAAGAGGGGGAATAGCAACTATCAGAGAGTTGTCACAGGAACTTTAAAAGTTCTTACATATAAAGCACTTATAATAGTACCTCTTCCTAGTTTCAAATTTTAACTGAGGCCACATATTTTCTGAAGGATTATCAAGAAACATTTCTATGATCTCATTCCCAGACTGTTGCTGGACAGATTAACAGCTATTAATATTACAATGTTGAATATTTACAAACATCTGCATCAATTCTGGACAATAGTGTTACTGTTTTTTTTTTAATATATATTTTGTACAAGATTATCAAATCTAGACCCATGTCACCCACCCTATCCCCTCATCCCACCAGAGCTCATGCATTCTGCCAAACATGCTTTTCATCTCTTTCTCAGTCTTTCTCAATATTCTCCATGTGGAAGTTGACTGTTTTGAGCAGAAGTTCACTGTTTCACTCGGTTCTTTGATGCAGTCCTTTCTGTTGTTGTTGTTTTTTCCAGTATGCATCGCTCCCAACTGCTTGGACAAAAGCTCAAGGGGCCGTGCACAAGAAATACTTACAACTAGCATCCACAGATGAGGGATACCATTCGTTGTTTGTTTCTCTGGGACTGTGTTACTTCATTCAGCATGATGTCTTCTAGCTCCAGCCATTTTCCTGCAAAGCTCATGATGTCGTCTTTCTTTACTGCTGAATAGAACTCTATTGTGTAGATGTACCACATTTTCTCTATCAACTCATCAGTTGAGGGTCATTTGGGTTGGTTCCAGCTCCTTGCTACTGTGAAGAGAGCTGAAATAAACATGGCCGTGCATGTATCTCTGCGGTGGGGTAATAGTGTTACTGTTAACTGCTTGAAAGTAAAAAGAAAAAAAAGGTCCCCTCAACAGTAAACTCACTTGAAACACAGCTGGTCTCATCCTTTTTCCCAATTTTTAAGAATCAGAGAGAGAGAGAGCTTGCCCCCTTGCCATAGCATGTGGAGGTCAGAGGACAACTTGTGAGAGTTGTTCTCTCCTTCCAGCACGTGGGTCTAGCACTCAAATTTGGGGCAGGTGGAGCCTTCTACTTGAGCAGCCCTTCCCCAATTTTTAAGACAGTGTCTCCTGTAGCCCAAGCTGACCTTGAACTCATGATTTTCCTGTTTCCGCCTCCCAGTGCTGGGTTACAAGACTGTGCCTGCTTCACAAGTCTTCATGCTGTCAGTATTAAATTACAAGACCTAGGATTGGAGTGATGGCTCAGAGGTTGAGAGCACTTGCTGTTCTTGTAGAGGACTCAGGTTTGGTTTCCACATGGCAGTTATAGCTAACAATCATCTGTTCTAGAGTTCCAGGGGATCCAATGCCCTTTCCTCATTTCCATGGGCATGTCATGTATGTGGTACCCTTACATACATGCACGCAAAATATTCATACACATAAAAAAAAATTTTCAGAAATCACAAGTCCTTTCTTCCAAATACCAAGAGCAAAGTTTGAGATTTGTGGAATAAAGTTCAAGAGGATTCAAACTGTTAAATTAGACTAACCACATCCAACTCTAATCACAGAAATGTTACTCATGGATATACAGGCCCAGAAAAATTCCAAAACGATGATGATGATAATAATAATAATAATAAAATTTCTCTAAATTGAAAATTTGAAAACAAATCAACCGAGTCATAAATTTTGTGAAATTAATTTATATGTAAGAAATACAGGAATACAGAAATGATTTCTATTTTCTTTCCCTCCCTCCCTTCTTTCCTTCCTTCTTTTGTCTTTTTGAGACAGTGTCTCCCTGTAGCCCCAGTTGTCCTGGAACTCTCTCTGTAGACCAGGCTGGCCTTGAACTCACAGAGAACAGAGATCCATCTATCTCTGCCTCCCGAGTGCTAGGATTGAACTCACAGAGAACAGAGATCCATCTATCTCTGCCTCCCGAGTGCTAGGATTAAAGGCATGTGCCACCACGCCTGGCTATGATTTCTATTTTCATTTCCTAATTTGAAGGCATACCTAGAATATTTTCTTGTGTTCTGAAGTAGACCAGGGGCTTCACATATGCTAGACAAGTACCATATCAGAGCTATACCCTAAGACCAGGAATTTTCAAATTCAGGGCAAGAACATCACTTTCAAGCCCCTTATAAAGTAAACATCGAGTTAAAAAAAGAGAATAGCTTTTGCTGATAGTCACATTTGCTTTGCTAGAAAATTTACCCAGAATAAAGTCCATCACTGTTCAGTTGTGAATAGTGTCTGTTTGTTTGTTTGTTTGTCTGAGACAGGGTCTCCCTGTAGCCCCAGCTGTCCTGGAACTCACTATGTAGGCCAGGTTGGCCTTGAACTCACAGAGATCTGCCTGCCTTTGCCTCCCGAGTACTGGGACTAAAGGTGCACACCACCCACGACCAGTATGAATAGTGTTTTCTAAAGAAGATTACATGATCTGAACTGTGAAGAGTATACACACAGGGGTAAACACAAAGCATTAAAATTACTGTCTGGTCAACATTAAATGAGGACTTCTCAAATACAGAGCAAGGTAGTGTGTACAAGAAGGAAGTTAAGGAGGTGGCATTAGCTCCTACCTATAATCCCAGCACTTGGGAGGTTTTGAGGCTGGCCTGGGCTAGAGTGAAAACTTCTTTACCCCCAAATCAGAGAGAAGTAATTAATTTAACATCATGGACTGTGGTGAGTTTTCCACTTCTATAAGACTGTGTATCCCTAATCTTTTAATTATGGGTATATAATTTTCAAGCTATAAGGTATAACTACAGGCAAGAATATATATGAATCTTCATTAATAACACTGAAAGAAAATAGACATCAATAGTATCTACTGTGTGACTTAAGTGAAATGTAAAAACAGGCTAAGTTAATATACAGGTTGAGATAAGGAAACCATAAAACAAATATATAATAATTAGGATTACTATAGAACACAAACTAACAAAATCTTCTTAAACAGTAATAATTATCTAGTGGCAGCTCTAATAAAGTAATAAACTCGGGGCTGGAGATGATGGCCTAGTGGTTAGGAGCGCCGACGCTCTTGCAGAGGACCCGGGTTCGATCCCCAGCACCCACATGGCGGCCGAGAGCCATCTGAAACTCCAATTCCAGGAGCACTCCAGTTCCAGGGGAATCTGACACCCTCTTTTGACCTCCGCGGCATTGCACAACACGCGTGCACAAACTTACATGCAGACAGTACATTCATACATATACAGAAATAAATAAAAAAATTAAAAAAAAAATAAATAAAGTAATAAACTCTGAAGTAGCAATCGGTTTGGCAAATACTTTAAGATTACTTCCTGCAAAGACTATATGAATAATAATGAAGAAGACAAGTAAACAAATATTCCTATACTACGATTTGGACCTACTAGTAATTAATAAAAAAAAAAAAAAACTCAATTCCATCCCCCTTCACCCACACATACAGGCCAGGGTCTGTAGGCCCCAGTTAATTTTTGATCTAATCTCTGACACAACAGCAACTTGAAGGACATAAGAAGAGGCATAATGTACATCAGGTGGTGTCTTTTCCTCAGCCAGGCAGCTGGGGGTAGGAGTGTGATATTTAGGAGAGGTACTGAGGCTTGAAAACAAAACTAGAAACATGTAAAAGATAATTAAGCCCACTAAAGGGAGTGTAACTTCCAAAGAGAGGAGCTAAAAAAACAAGCTCAGGAGATGAAAAGAATGAAGTAAAGGTTATTGAAGCTCAACATCCAGGAACTAGGAGTAAAATCAAAAGAGTGGCATCCTGAAGGCAATGAAAGGTGTTTACAGAAGAGGAAGTGACCAACTGTCCAATGCTGCTATGGAACGGCACTTCATCAGATAGAACCACCACAGCAGAAATGCTTAAAGTAACAGAAATTTATGGTATTTACTGTGTGCTACTAAGAACTGTTTTAACATATTTAAAAACATTTTATTCTTCCAATTACAACAACCCTAGAGTAAATATTATAATCACATTACAAACACATACATAGATGAGGAAATTTGTCAAGGACACAGAGCTATCAACTGGTAAAACTAAATAACTCACACAAATTTCAAAGCCAGATCTCTTACCAAGACTCTTCTCATTCCTAACTGACAGAAAGCTCTCTAGACAATTATCCCCCTTCTTCCTAGAGCTGTGAGGTAAGCCCTTCAAGTGATACAAAAGCAGTAGCTTAGACCAGGCATTCCTATAATCCCAGCACAGGGACACTGAAGCAGTCTGGGCTATGTAAAAAGATCCTATCTCACAAGGCTAAACTAAACAGGAAGAATAGCTTTTGGAGCTCTAGCAGGTGGTTGATAACAAGAAAGCCTTTGACTTCTTTTGGCTCTAAATCATTCAGGCATACCTAACATATGTAAAACTTATCCCCAGTATCCAGCTGCAACTGATCTGGAGACCAAATCTCCAATCAGTAATACTATTTTGTTTTATTCTCCCCAACGAATTTGTTTGCACACAGAGCCAAGTAATCACAACACTCAGGAGGCAGAGGCAAGAGGATCAGGAGTTCAAAGTCATCTTCAGCAGCCTAACAGCAGTTCAAGGCCAGCCAGGTCTACATACATCTTGTCTCAAAATAACAAAAACAAAACCCCAAAACACAGGGGGCTGGAGAGATGGCTGTTCTTACAGAAGACCTGGGTTCAAATCCCAGCACCCACATGGCAACTATCATCTGTAACTCCAGTTCCAGGGGATCCGAAGTCCTCTTCTGACCTCTGCAGGCACTGCATGACCTGGGTGCCACTTATAGACATGCAGACATAACACTTATACACATAAAATAAAGAATCCAAAATGCAAAACAGAGCATACATGGGGGAAAATTCTAAAATGACAGCTACGACAGTAGCAGATCTTGCTCAGTATTTACACATCAAAGTGACAAAGGTATTATCTTCCCACAAACCATCTTCTAAAAGTTATGAATGAGGGCTGGAGAGATGGCCTAGTGGTTAAGAGCACCGACCACTCTTACAGAGGACCTGGGTTCGACCCCCAGCACCCATATGGTGGCCGAGAACCGTCTGAAACTCCAATTCCAGGAGAACTCCAGTTCCAGGGGAATCCGACACCTTCTTCTGACCTCCGCGGCACTGCACAACACGGGTGCACACACTTGCATGCAGACAGTACATTCATACACATACAGAAATAAATAATAAAAAAATTTTTTTAAGTTATGAATGATATAAACATATGTGTAAAAGGAAAAAAAAATGAAACAAGTTTCTAAAAATCCCAAGATGCAAGAAACCTGATGTCATCGTGTACTGAACTGAAGACTGAACATCTAATAAGCCAAAACTGGGAAGAGATTCTGCAGAACCCGGAGAGCTAATATAAAAGGACCCTGAATACATTACATTCCTATAATGCAGAGGCAACCTAGGTCTAAAGTCTAAAAACAAACAAGCCAAACCCCTTAGCCAGACAAAGCTCTGTAATAAAGAGAAACTGACAGAAAAGAACCTGAATTGCAAAAAACAGGATTCCATCTTCCCAAAAGTTCAGGAAAACTAATTTTCCACAAAGATGAACAACAAAAAAAATCACTGTCCAATTCTGTTACAAAATAATTTTAAGGGGCTGGAGAGATGGCCTAGCGGTTAAGAGCGCCGACTGCTCTTACAGAGGACCCGGGTTTGATCCCCAGCACCCACATGGCGGCCAAGAACCATCTGAAACTCCAATGCCAGAAGAACTCCAGTTCCAGGGGAATCCGACAACCTCTTCTGACCTCCACGGCATTGCACGACACGGGTGCACAGACCTACATGCAGACAGTACATTCATACACATACAGAAATAAATAAAAATTAAAATTAAAAAAAATAATTTTAACAAAGAAAAGAGGACTTGGGGTGTAGCTCAGAGTCAGATCACTTGCTTAGTATGTCCAAAAACCTGTGTTTTGTCAAAGAACACTAAGTTAAAGTTGAAACACACCATAAGAAATCAAGGGGAGCCAGACATGGTGGCCCACTCCTTTTATCCCAGCACTTGGGAGCCAGAGGTAGGCTGGTATCTGTGAGTATCAAAGCCAGCCTGGTCTATATAGCAAGTTCCAGGCCTGTCTCAAAAAAAAAAAAAAGAAAAAGAAAAAAAGATGGACGGGAGGGAGGGAGGAAGGGAGGGAGTTGAATGGCTCAGCAGTCAAAACTGGCTGCTCTTGCAGAGGACTTGAATCTAGTTCTTAGCACCCACAGGGCGACTAACAACCAACTATAACTCCAGTTTCAGAGGCTTCAAGCAATGCCTTCTTCTGTCCTCCAAAGGCATTCCACACACAGGGTGAACCTACATACATGGAGATAAAACATTCATACACATAAAAAAATAAATAAAATTAAAAAAAATAATAAAAATGGTTTACATAATCAGCTCCAGGCTAGCTGGGACTAAAGGAAGACCCTGTCTCAAAAAGACAAACAGCAACAACACAATGATTAAGCAAAGGAAAAGATGAAAAGATCTTAAGGGTAAAAGACTGATACAAAAAAATGGACACACTGAGCGTGTGGCTCAGCTATAACACTGTTGCCCAACATATGCAAGGTCCAAGACTTAATCCCAGACTAACAGAAGGACATAAGAAAGGAGGAAGAGAGGCAGGGACTGATTGAACATAAATGTAATAGTAGTTCACAAGAGGAAACCAATGAAGTGTATGCAAGGGAACAAATGCTAAACATTACAAATCAAGACTACTAAGACAAGTTCCAGGGGCTAGAGAGATGGCTCAGTGGCTGAGGACACTGGCTGCTTTTGCAGAGGACCTAGATTCAGTTTGCAGCACTACATGGTGACTAACAATCATCTGTAACTACAGTTCCATGGGATCTGACTTTCTTCTGGTCTCCAAAGGCACTGTACTACATGAGTGTACTTACTTACATACAAAAATAAAAATAAACCAAAAAAATTTAAGACATGTTGTAAAATATTTTTGTAACATTGGGGGGAGGGGGGCTTTTTGAGACAAGGTCTCCTGAACTCACAGAAATCTGCCCTCACAGAAATCTGCCTGCCTCTTTGTCCCAAGTGCTGGGATTAATGACGTGCACCACCATGCCTGCTAACCACTGCCATTTTATTTATTTATTTATTTATTTTATTTCTGTATGTGTATGAATGTACTGTCTGCATGCAGGTTTGTGCACCCATGTCGTGCAATGCCGTGGAGGTCAGAAGAGGGTGTCGGATTCCCCTGGAACTGGAGTTCTCCTGGAATTGGAGTTACAGACGGTTCTTAGCCACCATGTGGGTGCCGGGGGATCGAACCCAGTCCTCTGCAAGAGCAGTCGGTGCTCTTAACCGCTATGCTATCTCTCCAGCCCCTTTGGTCTTTTTTGAGACAGGGTCTCCCCATAGCCCCAGCTGTCCTGGAACTCACTCTGTAGACCAGGCTGGCCTTGAACTCACAAAGATCCACCTGCCTCTGCCTCCCAAGTGCTAGGACGGTTCTCAGCCACCATGTGGGTGCTGGGGATTGAACCCGGGTCCTCTGTAAGAGCAGTCGGCGCTCTTAACTGCTAAGCCATCTCTCCAGCCCCACCACTGCCATTTTAAGAACCATCTTTGATTCCAGTTCCAGGGGAACCCAATGCCCTCTTCTGACCTCTGTGGCATTGCACAACATGGGTGCACCAATCTACATGCAGACAGTACACTCATACACATAAAAAATAAATAGCCTTGGGCTGGAGGGATGGCCTAGCGGTTAAGAGCGCCGACCGCTCTTACAGAGGACCCGGGTTCGATCCCCAGCACCCACATGGCGGCTGAGAACCGTCTGAAGCTCCAATTCCAGGAGAACTCCAGTTCCAGGGGAATCCGAGACCCTCTTCTGAACTCCGCGGCGTTGCACGACACGGGTGCACAGACTTGCATGCAGACAGTACATTCATACACATACAGAAATAAATAAAATTAATAAAAAAAAAATTTTTAAAAATAAAATAAAATAAAATAAATAGCCGGGCGTGGTGGCGCATGGCTTTAATCCTAGCACTCGGGACGCAGAGTCAGGCAAATCTGTGTGAGTTCAAGGCCAGCCTGGTCTACAGAGTGAGTTCCAGCTGGGGCAACAGGGGTACGCTGTCTTTAAAAGACAAAAAATAAATTAATTATTTAAAAAAAAATAAATAAATAGGAGCTGGAGAGATGACCTAGCAGTTAAGAGCGCCGACTGCTCTTGCAGAGAACCCGGTTGGATCCCAGCACCCACAAGGCGGCTGAGAACCAACCATCTGTAACTCCAATTACAGGAGAACTCCAGTTCCAGGGGAATCCGACACCCTCTTCTGACCTCCGCGGCATTGCCCAACATGGGTACACAAACCTACATGCAGACAGTACTTTCATACACATAAAAAATAAAATTTAAATAAATAAATAAAATATTGAAAAAAAAAAAGAAAGAAAAAATCCCTTTAGTATTCAGGTAAAAAGAGCAATTTAGATATAAAGGAAAGAAAATTGCCACCCAAACTATGATATGTTCTATGCCAAATAACAATGATATATAAGACATGCAATGAAAAAAAGACAGAGATTTCACATCCAGCAAAACTGATTTAAGTATAAAGGGTGTAAACTCTTATGAATAAGCAAGAACTTAAGGAATACTATACCCATGAGAAAAATCTCTGAAGAACCTGACTTGAGATGATGACATGAGGACTACAATGTTAAGAGTGAAAGAGGGCAGCATGCCTTTAATCCCAGCATTTGGGAGGTGGAGGCAGGCAGATCTCTGTGAGTTCAAGGCCAGCCTGGTCCACAGAGTGAGTTCCAGGACAGCTGGGGCTATAGGGAGACCCTGTCTCAAAAAAGAATGAAAGAGGGTCTACTAAAGGCAAAAAGCTATCTTGTTGGATAGCCACGGTAGCCATCCCGCTTTACTTGGTGGTGGTAACAGAGTACACATCTGTACTCATTAAGGTGCTTTTTGTCAGTAGTTTTGTTTCTTCTAGAATTTCATGTAAATGAAGTCTTGTATTACAAACATTCCTTCATGCCTGATTTATATCACTTTGCATAATGTTTCTAAGTAAGATCTATGCATGCTATTTTTTATCATTCATTTCTATCTGCTTGTTTCTTTTGCTTTCATGCCTTTGGGTTTTGTTTGAGACAGGACCCACTGGGTTGCTATAGCTGGCCTTGATCTCTCTATGTAGACCAGGTTTGACACTGGGTTTTAAAGAAACTGCAGCAAAGCCTCCAGAAAGTAGTTTAAGTCTACAGAACATGTCAGTGACTTGCATATATAGACTAAAAACTTCATATTTTTAAGTAAAAATTCTTTTCCTTGTTCATAATTCTATTTTTTTTCCAGCTATGGTTACTGGAACCAGAGAGATGTCATGTTTGTATTTGTATTTGAATATGTGAATGATAAAAACAAAGAGTAGTCTCCTTTGGACTTTGCCGTGATTTTTATGTTTGGTTGTTTTTATACAAGACTGACTTCAAACCACAATGACAAGAGCTCATCTCTCTTTTTTTTCTCTTTTTTGGTCTTAAGACACGGTCTCCCTGTAGCCCCAGCTGTCCTGGGACTCACTCTGTAGACCAGGCCACGCTGCTCTTGAACTCACAAAGATCTGCCTGCCTCTGCCTCCCAAGTGCTGGGATTAAAGGCGAGTGTGCCCTCCCCTCTGCTGAGCTCATCTTTTTTTTTTTTTAATTTTATTTATTTCTGTATGTGTATGAATGTACTGTCTGCATGTAAGTTTGTGCACCCGTGTCGTGCAATGCCGCAGAGGTCAGAAGAGGGTGTCGGATTCCCCTGGAACTGGAGTTCTCCTGGAATTGGAGTTACAGACGGTTCTCAGCCGCCATGTGGGTGCTGGGGATCGAACCCAGGTCCTCTGCAAGAGCAGTGGGCTGAGCTCATCTTTTTAATTTCATCAACGCCAGGAATAAAGAACTGTCCTTCCTTCCCTCAACAGTTTACAATTAGGAATGATAATGAAATAAAATCAGAGCTTTGTTAGTTTTGACTTTTAGCTCTTCGTCTTTTCTTTCATCTCAGAAAAACGGATCCAAATTAGAAAAAAAGCAAATTAAAGAGGGCAAGCAAAGGTTTCATGAGTCATTTAGAGAAAATTTTTTATTTGTAAGTTTGTTCATTTTAGTGCTGTGTGGGGTTTTTTTGGTGTCTTTTTGACCTCTGCTAGGATTAAAGGCATGCGCCACCAAGCCCAGCCTAGTGCTATGTTTTAAGCAGTTGATACAGACAGAACATGACTCTAACATACAGTCATAGTCCTAATATCCACAAAAGAATTTACCCTAGAACACAACTGCAGAGTATCCAACATGTCTAGAGTACTTTAGACGAGGTTTCTCATGACAGAATAAATAACCATTTCAGTATCAAATCATCAATACCTGGGAAGACAACTTGAACATTGATGTCCTACTTGGTAGAATTAGTCTATTTATCATTGTGGTCCCAAAAGGGAGGGAGTTTTTTTTTTTGGTCTCTTTTGAGACAGGGTCTCCCTGTAGCCCCAGGTGGCCTGGAACTCACAGAGATACCCCTCCCTCTGCCTCCTAAGTGCTGGGATTACAGGCATGCACCAACAGGCCCAGCTCCAAAGGGAGGCTTCTTGAAATAAGATACATCACTTCACTTTACCTGTAACTCTTCCCTACTGGAAACTAACACCTGTATTCATCCCAGTTTGTGCTTTTTCCTTTAGCTTCCTTAGCTAAGAGGGAGAAGGTCCCCCTAACAGTAACTTTCAACCCAAAATTGCATTCCGCAATCACATTGTAGCATTTCAGATGAATTTAGTTAAGTTTTAAGCATTAATTTTCGTTAAGCTACATCTCTTTAAAGGCAATATAAGCAAAATCTCACCCTTGTACCCAAACTACCCAGTATCCCAGTTATTAGTGGTATTAATAACAAGCCTATTTCTTGTAACCCAGAGCAGAAACCATAATTTTTCTGGTATAAATCCAACCACTATTCATAAAGTCATCACGTTCCATTAGTGTTACTTGTTCAATATTCCTCTGGTGAACATTGTAATATTCAGCAGCAGCAACTAACCTCCTAGCTGGTCTACCTGGCTTCAATCTCCCCTTTCTCTAATCCACTTTGCAGTATGGTTCTCCTTCTTTATTATTGTATTTATTGAATGTTATTTTATGTGTATGAGTATATTGCCTGCATCTATGTAAGTGCACCCATGTAGTGCAATGCCCACTGGGATCGGAAGAGTTCCCCTGGAACTGGAGTTACAGATAGCTGTCAGCCGCCATGTGGGTGTTGGGAATAATTGGGTCCTCTGCAAGAGCAATCAGTGCTCTTAACTGGTGAGCCATCTCTCTAGCCCCCAGTTTGATTTTCTCTTCTCTCTCTCTTTTTGGCGGGGTCTTTTTTTTGGAGACAAGGTCTCCCTATAGCCCCAGGTGGCCTGGAACTTACTCTGTAGACCAGGCTGGCCTTGAACTCAGAGATCCGCCTGCCTCTGCCTCCAGAGTGCTAGGATTAAAGGTGTGCACCACCACGCCCGGCTTAAAGATGGTTCTTAGCCACCATGTGGGTACTAGGAATCAAACCTGGGTCCACTGCAAGAGCAGTCGGTGCTCTTAACCACTGAGCCATCTCTCCAGCCCCCTGGGGTGGGGGTCTTTTTTAAGAGAGGGTCTCTCTTTAGCTCCAGCTAACCTGAACTCACTATGTAGACCAGGCTGGCCTTGAACTCAAAGAGATCCCCTGTGTCCCAAGTGCTGGGATTAAAGGTGTGCACCACCACACCCAGAGAAAAACATACTCTAATTGTTCCAGGAAAGATGTGATGACTTCTCACTCCTCACAAAACACTTAAATACAAAACATCCAGCTTGGGTTGGTCAGCAGCCTCTGCCTCTGACTAAACTGCCATGTCTTTTGGCACTACACTCTCAAGTACATTGCACTCATTCCCATCTCAGGTTTAACTTGTCCTGCTCAATTTTCTATTTAGCTAACCAAGTCCTTCAAGGCAGTTATAAAATAATACTTTTTCCCTGATCCTATCCCCACCCCTACATCTCACATTCTCACCATTCTTTATTTCTTTTTGCCTTTTTTTTAATGTGTATGAATGTACTGTCTGCATGTAGGTTTGTGCACCTGTGTCGTGCAATGCTCAGAGGTCAGAAGAGAGCGTCGGATCCCCTGGAACTGGAGTTAAAGACGGTTCTTAGCCGCCATATGGGTGCTGGGAATCGAACCTGGGTCCTCTGCAAGAGCAGTCAGTGCTCTTAACCATTGAGCCATCTCTCCAGCCCATCCTTTTGTCTTTTTTGAGAGAGGGTCTCCCTGTAGCCCCAGCTGGCCTGGAACTCACTATGTAGACTCAGGCTGGCCTTGAACTCACGAAGATCCACCTGCCTCTGCCTCTGTAGTGCTGGGGTTAAAAGCATGCACCATCATGCCCAGCTCACCATTTCTACATATCATCTACATTCTTTTTAACATTTTTGTCCTCTGACTCCATTTTGGGGGTCATTTTGACATTTTGCCCTAGGACCTTGGCACCTAGCAGGTTCATGAATAAAATAATACATTTACTTACAAGACACTTTTTCAAGAAGAGATATCCTCAACTAGTCTAATATTCTCAGAAGAAATAAACTGGCAGAAACCTAAAATGTATTAGAACACTGATTAACCTCTACCATCTATTGTAACATTTATTAAGTACAAGCAGTCCTTATTTCCAGCAATTTTACTTTGAGTGATTCACATTTTAAACACCCAGCCAATTACACCCACCTACTGCAGACAAAGGGCACACTAATAAATTCGTATCACCTGGTCTGTTTCCTCATGATACAACCCTATTCCCTACTAGTCTAGCCTGACAGCCCTTTTTGAGAACGCTTTGGCTCTAGACCAGAAGCCATTCTTTCCAGGGCTCCTTGGTTTGGGGAGCTGAGAAAAGATGAGCAAGACTAAGAACAAATCAAGAAAAGAAATATAAGGACTGTTTAGGGATAATGAAATCACCTTGCCCTCCACATAATACTACCTTACCTTACCATTCAGTATTATAATTCCGATCATTTATTTCAATGAAAATATTGGGATGCTAGAACTATCTTTAGGTTAAAATCTTTAATTAGCATCACTTTAATTGACACCTGAAAATTCATAGTAACAAACATGCAGCATGCTCTGGTTGCATTTATAACTGTAAGATAATCAGGAAAGTAGAAAACAAGGCAAATGATAATGGCAAACACACAAAAGGAAAAACACGGCCAATAAACATGAGAATATTCACTGGCCCTTAGTACTTAACAGGAAAATTGCAAATTCCCTAGTAGGAAATATAAAGTTAAAGCCACAAAGAAATAATCATCATCATTTTGGAAGGGGCAAAGGAGAGGTTCTCAATACCAAATATAGACAAGAATACAGAGCTGTGATGTCCAGTACAGTAGCCAACACAGCCTTGAATTTGAAAAGGACTTAATACAAATTGAGATTTACTGTAACTATAAAATACAAAATGGAGTAAGAATCTTTAACATAAGATAGCCAGTCCTGGGGGCTCAGGAGTTCCAAGCTATCCTTGGCTAGGAGAGATCCTGTCTTGGAAAAAAATAACCCAATCTTCTTACACTTAAAATTAGAAGCATTCACCAACAATGCTGTTTCCTATAGCATTACTTGAAAGTAGTGTGACAACAATTAAGAAATATTAATTATGGGACTGGAGAGATGGCTCACTAGTTAAGAGCATTGACTCCTGTTACTACAGAGGACCTGGGTTCAATTCCCAGCACCACATGGTGGCTAACAACCGTCTAAAACTCCCATTCCGGGGGATCTGACGCCCTCTTCTGACCTCCACAGGCAGTGCATGACATGGGTGGGTGCACCTACATACATCCAGGCAATACACTCATACACAAAATATTAAAAAAGAAGTATTACTTGTATGTGTTGAGATGTGTTACATACACTTGAAATACAGTATAATCAGGGCTGGAGAGATGGCCTAGCGGTTAAGAGCGCCGACTGCTCTTACAGAGGAGCCGGGTTCGATCCCCAGCACCCACATGGCGGCCGAAAACTGTCTGAAACTCCAATTCCAGGAGAACTCCAGTTCCAGGGGAATCCGACACCCTCTTCTGACCTCCACGGCATTGCACGACACGGGTGCACAAACCTGCATGCAGACAGCACATTCATACACATACAGAAATAAATAAAATTAAATTTTAAAAATTAAAAAAAAAAAAAGAAATTCAGTATCATCATTTACCACTTGGCTAACCCCTGTAACCATTTTTCAAGTAAATTTCTGAAATTAATCCTATATAGCATCTCCCAAACTTTTTTAGCTAAATTATCTGACACCAATTAAACACCACATTTATTTCTCTTCAATTGATCATGTCTGAAAACAGGACTTTTAAAATGTCCTGTAATAAACCATCTGTTAACTATTATATAGCCATATGTGTAAACGAATTTGGTGACCATCCTGTATAATAAAGGGGGGAAAAAGGACAGTACAGACAAAAATCCCAGAATAACAAATAACTTTAACTACAACAAAACCTATCTAAGAGAGAACTGATCACACAGACTAAGAGCAACAGCATACTCTATCCTGACAAGTCCTTCCAAACCTACACTACCCTCAGACACTAGACTGTAAAACAAGACTGAAAAGTAGTACATTCTAAGATAAAATGTTAATACACTTCACAACTGATTCAAGATATTCCTTACCAACTGAAACTCATTTTCCATAGATTTAGGCCCATCAACCACTAAAGCTTTGATAATGTTTTAAAATACTAACCCAAACCAGGCTGGAGAGATGGCTCAGCGGTTAAGAGCACCGACCGCTCTAGCAGAGGACCCAGGTTCGATCCCCAGCACCCACATGGCGGCTGAGAACCATCTTTAACTCCACTTCCAGGGGAATCAGACACCCTCTTCTGACCTCCGAGGCATTGCACAAGATATGGGTGCACAGACCTACAAGCAGAAAGTACATTCATACACATAAAAAAAATAAATAAATTAAAAAAAAAATAACAGCCTTTAAGCCGGGCATGGTGGTACAAGCTTTTAATCCTAGCACTTGGGAGGCAGAGGCAGGAGGATCTCTCTGAGTTCAAGGGCAGCTTGGTCTACAGAGTGAGTTCCAGGCCAGCTGGGGCTATAGGTAGACCCTGCCTCAAAAAGAGCAAAAAATTAAATTAAATTTAAAAAATATTAACTCAATTATAAGCAGGGCGTGGTGGCACACGCTTTTAATCCTAGCACTTGGGAGGCAGAGGCAGGCAGATCTCTGGGAGTTCAAGGCCAGCCTGGTCTAAAGTGAGCTCCAGGCCAGCTGGGGCTACAGGGAGACCCTGTCTCAAAAAAACCAAAAAATAAAATAAAAAATTATAAACTAAAATAAAAAAATAAGGGGTTGAATGTGCAGCTCAGTGATAGAGTACAAGCTCAAGACTTTAAGTACAATCCCTATCCCCTCCCAAAAGAAGTAATGTGAAGATTTATTTGGATGAAATTAAAGTGCTTTCCTAGGTCATAAATCAAACAAATGTTCCATTTTTATACAAGTTGATGTTCTTTCTTTTTTTTTTTTTTCTTCTGTCTTTTTGAGACAGGGTCTCCCTGTTGCTCTGGCTGTCCTGGAATTCACTCTGTAGACCAGGCTGGCCTTGAACTCCCAGAGATCTGCCTGCCTCTGCCTCCCAAGTGCTAGGATTAAAGGCGTACGCCACCCCCACCCCTACCCCCACCCCCACCCCCACCCCCACACGGCCACAAGTTGATTTTCTTTAAAGAAAAAAACTAATCTTGATTCAGGGCAGCAATGAGGTTCACATCAGACTTTGTATTCTATGAGTCACTCAAATGAAAGCAAAAGATCACCAAGAACCAAAATAAAAATAACAAGAGACCAAAGGTTTCCCCAGCTTATCTTAAACTTGCAAGGTATAGGTAACCTCAAGAAAAGACACTTTCCAAACCAGGAAAGCTACAAAAGGCAGAAAGCAAGCACTTGCTTCACAGGCAAATGTACTAGGACAACCTTGTGCAGAAATTAACAAGGCAGGAAAAACAAGGGAGTACAGGTAATATATGATAAATTTGACCACAATAAACCAAAAAACTAATGGGCTTTACCAGCCATCACCTAGGCAAATTGTCAAATAACCAGAAAACAGACATACAAGCTGCAAGTCACTGACAGTATTGCCTAGCCATTAATCATTCATTCAGCTGTTCAAGTCAGAAAGAAACCGAAACATGGATGACAAGGTGTATTTTATATATTTTCCAAGCCATTCGTTTATATTTTGTGATGCTGAAGACTGCTTAGTAAATGTTCTACTACTACCTAGCTACACCCCTCAACCTCCATCCCAAGTAATTTAAACCAGACCTGCTAAAAGCACTGTTCTCCTTTATTCTAACCTTTTCACCCATTCTCCTTTCCAGAAACTCACCTAAGTGAGGTTTGACCTGAAGTTCCTAGTGCAAGGAATACTTTTCTCTCTTTGGGTCTCTTTTCAATCTGCAATCAATATCTTTCTCTTAAATAAAATTTACCCTTTCTGTCCAATTACACAAAAACTTTTTTTTAATTATTTTTACTAAAACTACTGAACCTTGGCAAGACATGGTAGTACATACCTGCAGTTCTAGCTATTAGAGACTGAGGCAGGGGATCATCTAAGCCCAAGAGTTCTATGGTAGCCCTGGCAACACTGACAACAAACAAAAACTAGCAAAATTCTAATCAGAGTCTAAGTGCATCTAGAAAACGCATACATCCCAAATGTTACACTCGGTTTTTTTTGTTTTGTTTTGTTTTTGGTCTTTTTGAGACAGGGTCTCCCTGTAGCGCCAGCTGTCCAGGAACTCACTCTGTAGACCAGGCTGGCTTTGAATTCACAAAGATCCGCCTGACTCTGCCTCCCAAGTGCAAGGATTAAAGGCGTGCACCACCACGCAGGGCTACACTCAATGTTTTATTTTTTTATTTATTTATTTTTTTACACTCAATGTTTTAAAGCCACAAAGGAAGCACAAGCTATAATGTAAACTGAATATAAATCAGAATATAAGGTCGATGAGTGTAGGTGTTTTGCTTACCTTCCAGTCTGAAACAGTACCTTGCACACAGCACTCAGTGAATCCAAGAATCATGTGTGAATGATAGGATACATCTTAAATACTTGACTACTGCGAACCTTTCACATCTCAGTAGGTTCTAGCCTAGAGTAAATGAAAGTAACAGAAAGCATTCCTATCTAAACTTGATCTCTTATACATTCTATATTTTGAGTTAAATTATTTCTTCTTTGTGGGGAACTTAAAAGGGCTACCTGCGTTCAATAGAAATACCAGGCCTTTACTTCAGTTAAATATTTTAGTCAGAGCCAGGCGTGGTGATGTGCGCCTTTAATCCTAGCACTCAGGAGGCAGAGGCAGGTGGATCTTTGTGAGGGTCAAGAGAGAGAGAGAGAGAGAGAGAGATGAACTCCCCAGATAGGTTAGGTACCCATAAGTAACACAGATTAGCTCCCGTGTTCTCAAACTCGTAAGAATATCTATTGCCAGCCTGGTGTCGCACGCCTTTAATCCTAGCATTTGGGAGGCAGAGGCAGGCGGATCTTTGTGAGTTCAAGGCCAGCCTGGTCTACAGAGTGAGTTCCAGGACAGCTGGGGCTACAGAGAGACCCTGTTTCGAAAAGACAAAAAAAAAAAAAAAAAATCTATTAACTACCTCTTTTCAATGTATGAAACCTGTTTGATGCTTATCAAGAAAATAAAATGTTGCCAGTGTGGTGGTGGTGCAGGCCTTTAATCTCAGCCCTTGAGAGGCAGAGGTAGGCAGCTCTCTGTGAGTTCAAGGCCAGCTTTGTCTACATAGACCCTGTCTCAAATAATAAAATAAATAAATAAATAAATAAATAAATAAATAAATAAATAAATAAATAAATAGAAAATGCAGTCAGATTTAAGACCCACTGATATTACTCTTAGCCTGAAAAAGTACTTTGAGCTAGGCTTGGTGGTGCGTGCTTTTAATCTCAGCACTCAGGAGGCAGAGGCAGGTGGATCTCTGTGAGTTCAAGGCCAGCCTGGTCTACATAGTTGAGTTTCAGGACAGCTATGGTTACATGGAGACCCTGTCTCAAAAAGAAAAAAAAAAGTACTTTGAAATCCTTGACTTTTTTTTTTCTTTTGAGACAAGTTCTCCCAGTTAGTCCCAGCTGACCTTGTAGACCAGGCTGGCCTTGATTGATCTCATAGAGATCCACCTGCTTCTGCCTCCAGAGTGCTGGGATTAAAGGTATGGGCCACCAGACTTCAGCCTTCTCTACATATCCTTTGTGAAACTTGCTTCTCATATGGTACCACCTATCAAACACAATCTACCCACTTGTTTCACTTTCTTTTATATTACAAATCTGATTTTACCTGAGAATTTAATCACATTTAGTTTTTTCATTAAAAAAAAAAATGGTGCCAGGACTGAGGATAGATGGCTTAGAGTTTAAGAGCAGTGGCTACCTGCAGAGGACCTGGGTTTGACTCCCAGCACCCACATGGTCAGGGGATAGGACACCTTCTTCTGACCTCTAAAGGTACCACCTGCACAGCATAGGCTGCCACACAATGTGGGCAAAACAAACTCACTACACAGTAATAAAATTTAATAACACCGATACATTTCTTGGTATTTTGGTGTCTCGTTTTCGAGACAGGGTCTCCCTGTAGCCCCAGCTGTCCTGGAACTCACTCTGTAGACCAGGCTGGCCTTGAACTCACAAAGATCCGCCTGCCTCTGCCTCCCAAGTGCTAGGATTAAAGGCGTGTGCCACCAAGCCCGGCTCCCACAATAACAATAATTTTTAAAGGTGTCCTTATTTCTATCATACAATGTATTTTTCAGTAGCAACCTATTTTGCACTGAAGGTCACTCTAAACAAAAAAAAAAAAAAAAAACACAATCCTAGAGACAGGTTATTCTCCATGCAGCTCTCTCATTAACTGGCTCCATCCCTAAGAGTGAAAGATGTTCCTTCAACAACAGACAGCTTCCAAGAATCAGACCCTCTGTTACTGAATCTTATCCTGCACACAAAGATAAAAAGCAAGCTAATTGGAAGCCAATAAATACTATCTTAATGATGCTCCTTTTTTGATCATTTGTTTTTTTGAGACAGAGTCTTACTATGTACCCAAGGTGAAATGTCCTTGATGACATTTCAAAACTCTCCAAAGCCACCTTAATCCTAGAAGTTCAAAATAAAGTCCTTTGTAGCCGGGTGTGGTGGTGCATGCCTTTAATCCTAGCACTTGGGAGGCAGAGGCAGGCAGATCTTTGTGAGTTCAAGGCCAGCCTGGTCTACAGAGCGAGTTCTAGGCCAGATGGGGCTACAGGGAGACCCTGTCTTGAAAAGACAAAAAAATAAATAAAATAAAGTACTTTGTAATTTGGGGAGGGAGATATAGCTCAGTGGAAGAGCACACTGGTGGAAGAACAGGATTCAACCACTATCACATACACACACACACACACACACACACACAACCCATTTGGTAAGTCCTAATAGTTTTAAACTGATAAACTGTGCTCTAAATATCACAAGCCATACTAAATTAACTACAATATGTGAATAACACACAACTAATCAAGCTACTGAGTTCTTTAATTCTGGGACTTAGGAGGCAGAAGTAGGTAAATCTCTGAATTCCAGGCCAGCCAGGGCTACATGAAACCCTGTCTCAAAACAAAAACAGGGGCTGGAGAGATGGCCTAGCAGTTAAGGGCACCGACTGCTCTTGCAGAGGACCTGGGTTCAATCTCCAGCACCCACATGGCAGCTGAGAACCGTCTTTAACTCCAGTCCCAGGGGAATCCGATGCCCTCTTCTTACCTCCGAGGCATTGCCCTACACAGGTGCACAAACCTACATGCAAACAGTACATTCATATAATATTAAAAAAATTAAAAACAAAAAAACAAACAAAAACAACATATTATGCCATATAAAACAATGCATTATAGATATGGTCACATATTAGCTAATAAAAATAAACTTGTTTCAGTATTTTGTGTCATGAACATAATTCAGAAGCAAAATGCTTCTATTAAAATCAAATTGGAGAAATAAAATACTCTAAAACACAAAAAATTATTTTAAAACAAAAGGTAGGGGATGGGAATATGGCTTCTGAGTATCAGAGGGTTCATCTAACACACATAAGACCTAACCTAAAAAAAAGACCTAACTAGTTTAATCCCCACCTTACCCCACACAAAAAACCATGAGAGTTTTATTTCCTAGAATACTAGATGTTACCAAAAACTAAACAGTCTGAAACATAGATATGTAGACTTTTGGAAAATGTGATATTCAAGATTTAGTACAAGTTTCTTTTTTATTCTGACCAATTCAACTGACAAAATGCTCCTTAGACAGGAATACAGACAGAATACTGAAAAGCACACCCTTCCCAACTCAATCCTGCATAAGACTGAATTGCATTAGAAATGTTTTGTTTGTAAAAACAGGCTGAGGCTGTAGCTAATAAGGAGAGTATTTTTTAGCATTTATGAGGCCCTAGGTCCCAAACACGGCCCAGAGAAGGGGAAGATGGGGAACAAACAATAAGGACACAATGATTCCAAAATGACTTCACAAAGATACTGGCATGGTTAGTTTAACAAGACCAAATGTAAGTATCACCAACAAAAATCCAAGGGCTTTGTGCATACAAGCTGGGAATGTAGCTCAACTGGAAGAGCAGTTGCCTAGCATGCACAAAGTCCTTGGTTCTGTCCCCGGCACCAAATAAATCAGGTAGGGTTGTATATGCCAGCAATCCTAGCACCAGAGTATAGGACCCTAGAGGCAGGTGATTCAGTAGATCAAAGTTATCCATGGCTACAAAATGTTTGAAGCCAGCCTGAGAAATATGAGACCCTATCTTAAAATAAAATACAGATCATGAAGTTCTTTTAACTTTTTGTCTATATTCATTAACTGCTAGAAGCTGATTACAAGTTTTATCAACTGAATTGTTTACACTCAACTATTAAATCACAAAACCTAAATAGTCCCCAAATCTACTCAATCTTACCTTCACTGAG
This sequence comes from Rhizomys pruinosus, assembly GCA_009823505.1. Classification (NCBI taxonomy): domain Eukaryota; kingdom Metazoa; phylum Chordata; class Mammalia; order Rodentia; family Spalacidae; genus Rhizomys; species Rhizomys pruinosus. The sequence goes on from VZQC01008131.1 coordinate 1,239,426, forward strand.
TACAGAGCAGTGAGATGGCAACGATCCAGATTACGTATCTGGGATCTGCCCAAATTTCCAGGAATCCCATATTCTCAACTAATTAATCCTCTTTAATTTTACTGACATGATATATTGGTGACTACAACAAAATTTTAAACAGGGTCACTTTAATTCTAAAATTAATTCACTAAAAAAAAGACAAGGGCCAGAGAGATGTCTCAGCATGTAAAGGGGCCTGCCATTAAGCCTGATGACCTGAGTTTAAGCACCAAGACCCACATGGCAGAAACAGAACTGACTCTGGCAGGTTCTCCTCTGACCTGCTGCGCGCGCGCGCGCACACACACACACAAAGACATAAAAGTAAAACTGTGAACAAAAAGAACCACTGAAAATCTATAAATACCATACTCTCCAAAACTCTATTATCACTAATTATACCCTAAACTACTACATGAATAAATTCTGATATTAAAATTTGGAATTGGGGGCTGGAGAGATGGCTCAGCGGTTAAGAGCACTTACTGTTCTTGCAGAGGACCGGGGTTCAATTCCCAGCACCCACGTGGTGGCAAAGAACGGTCTTTAGTGCAGGGCATGGTGGATCACGCCTTTAATCCTAGCACTCGGGAGGAAGTGGTGGATCTCCATGAGTTCAAGGCCAGCCTGGTCTACAGAGCAAGCTCCAGGCCAGCTGGGACTAAAGGGAGACCCTGTCTCAAAAAGATAAAAATACCCCTCCAAAAACTTGTCTTAATCTGATGCTACTTTTTCCCTCAACTAAGCTCCCTTAAAAAAAAAAAAGCAATATATTATCAAAAGCAACTTTTATAGAAAATGTAAAGCATTTATTTATTTATTTATTTATTTATTTATTTATTTATTTATTTATTTTTACGTGTATGAGTGTTATGCTGGCAGGTAAGTGCACCAGTATGTGCAGGCCCTAGGAAAACAAAAGTGAGCATCAGATCCCCTGGCACTGGAGTTCCAGACAGTTGTTAGCCACCATGTTGGGTGCTGGAATTTGAACCGGAGTCTTCTCCAAGAACAGCCAGTACTCTTTAACTGCTGAGCTAAGAAGTTAATTTTATTCACTTTACTAATATTTTTTTCAAACAGTCTTGCTCTGTGGCCTGGGGTAGCCCAGAACTTGTAAACATCATGCCTTAGCCTCCTGTGTGCTGGGAGAAGGAACTATTGTTAGAATTTTTTTTTTTTTGAGCCAGGTAGGATGGTTACAGCCTTTAATACCAGAACTGGGGGGCGGGGGGTGGAGGGGTGGAGGGGGGTGGGGGTGGGGAAGTCAGGTGGATCTCTGTGAGTTCAAGGCAGCCTGGTCTACAGATGAGTTCTAGGACAGCTGGAGCTACAGGAAGACCTGTCTCAAAAAAAAAAAAATTTTTTATGCTAGTCAATGTTACAATATACTTTTAAATGGTTAAACATAACATCATAAAACTTGTTAGAAACATCAATGAATATGGAAAAAAATAACATTCAACCGCCAGTATCATATATAATCATATATAATAAATGTTTACCAATCCATTTATAAGAACCATGGAACTTCCACTATTGGCCCAACTAATTTGTGTGTGTGTGTGTGTGTGTGTGTGTGTGTGTGTGAGTGAGACAGGGTCTCCCTGTAGCCAGCCTGTGCTTGGAACACTCACTTTGTAGACCAGACTGGCCTTGAACTCACAGAGATCTCCCTGCCTCTGCCTCCCAAGTGCTGAGATTAAAGGTGTGCACTACCACACCCAGATAATTTTTTATGTGCCATAATCACTAGGTGATATTACGGCAAACTGTGCCTTCAAATGTGGTAAGAAACAATCACCATTACAGTTGAATTCAAAAGTTCCCGTATTAAAAAAAAAAGTATGTTTAGGGGCTCAGTGGTTAAGAATTAAGTTTGGTTCCTAGAGCCCACATGACAGCTCAGAACCATCTGTAACTTCGGCTGCAGGGGATCCAATGCCCTCTTCTGACATCCCTGGGCATGAGACATGAACATGGTGCACATATATACACATGGATAGTCATACCTATAAATTTAAAAAATAAATGTTCTAGAAAAGATTGTAACTTTCAACTAGAGCTACTTTTCAGAACTTATCAACCCATTAATCAGCTATTCTTAGAAACACAGCTATTTAGATACTACATTCCCTTTGATGATACAGGAGATTTAGTAATTATATGACTTACTAACTTAAAACAGTGTTTACTGACATGGCCGTGACAGAAACCCTTTCTCACCTATTCCTGCAGTCCTCCCAGAAACAGATACCCAGTATTAGGATACAGCTCTGCCAGTCACTTTTTTTTTTTTTTTTTTTTTTGGTGTTTTCGAGACAGGGTCTCCCTGTAGCCCCAACTGTCCTGGAACTCACTCTGTAGACCAGGCTGGCCTTGAACTCACAAAGATCCGCCTGCCTCTGCCTCCCAAGTGCTAGGATTAAAGGCGTGCGCCACCACGCCCGACTCTGCCACTTTTAAGAGAATAATCACAGCGATAAATTCAAGGAAAGCTCAACCAGTAATATACTATACATGCCAGCACAACAAAGCACAACCCGGAAACTGTTTACCCTGGAAACTTTGTAAGAGGGAAAAAACACAAAGGAAAGCACAAACACTAAAAACACACAAAAAAAGACAAAGGGGTTGAGAGAAAGTATCAGGTGGAAAGAGGAGAAAGCCAGGAATGGTGGCTCACGCACAGGGTCTGGGGCAGACTAGTCTGGGTTACACAGTGATTCCAAGGTTGAGCTACATTTTGAGATCACGTCTCAAACAAATATTTTTTTAAACCCCTGAAAAAAAACTTCACTAAATAAACAGTAAAAAATTTTAAAGTTTATTATAAGAGCTACTGTCCATTTGGGAGGCCTACAAAACATTTCTTTGAAAAACATATCATCAAAGTCTTATTTCGGCTATGTATTTTTAAAGTCTTTACTCTCAGAAAGCCTATTATAATCAGAATAACTAACCTATCTATTTAGGAACGTTGTACTTAAAAGTAGGCCAACAATGGGAACAGTGCTATTGCACAAGAGAGAAAGTAAATGAAATAATATCTATTAACATGCAGCGTCCCGGCATGTTTCTCCCAGAACATACTGTGACTTGCACTGTCTTCGTTCAACAATTTACCACTTCTCCATCCATGCAGTAGCTCAAATAAAAAGAGTTTCTGTGTTAATCCCACAATAAACCTCAGTAATTCTCACACACCAGTCTTCGCAAACGTTTGTTAACAGAAAAAGAATGCTTTCTCCCCAAATATCCACATAACACGAAGACAGCTAAAATTCCCTTAATAATCCTTTCACAAGACTCCCGCCAACTTTATTTTGATATATTAAACATGTGGGGCCTATTTTAAAAGTTCTTTAACTGGGGTTTATCAAACAAAAGAGCTTCCTAGATTTTAAGTTCCCAAGTTTTTAGAAGCGCTTGAATACTGATGAATTTAGGCTGTTATCAAATGCTTAGGAGGCATTTTAGTGCCAAATAAGATGAGCAAACTTCCTAGAGGTGCTAAAACTGATATCAAAGGTCATGCAACTTTTCTAAAAAATGAAGAGCTCCAACACTCACTAAGCCCTTCATTTACAAAATTCTACCAAGGTTATGTTCACATTCTACACTCAATGACATATTTTTCCCCCTCCAAAGGCTTTTCAATTTACAGTATAGAAAAGTGATCGACCATGTAATGCTTGTCAGTCTGCTTTCAACTGGCCTGGATGTGGGGTAGTAGAGTTCCTAGCTATTTCAATGAAGTTCACTGTGAATGACACAGAAAAGGACACTGTTGGGAAGGGAGGGGGTGCAGAGGGGGAGGCCGGAGACTAGTTAAGAAGAGCCAGAGAAATGGTTTAAAGCGCTTAAGGAGCCGGGAGCCGGGAGCCGCACCGACAGAAAGGCGAGAAAGATTTCACACGGAAGTGAAGAGGGGAGCAGCAACCACCGAGGACCGCGACGCGGAAAGGAAAGGTGGTTTCAGCACCGGCTGTGCAGCAGGAAAGGGAGAGCTTCGGGCGCGGGGTGGCCCCGACTCGCGTAGGAGATGTCCGCACCCCGCAGAAGCGGAGGGGAGGCAGCCGACCCGCACGCCATGGGGCAAACTCCGTTCCTCCCCGAGCTAGCCTGCCTTGGCCCGCAAGCGGAGGCGGCGGCCCGGCAGAAGACTACCCCGGAGCCAGGCCCGGCGCTCGGTGCCCCAGACTGGGCGATCCAGGACAGACCAAGACCCGGGCGCGCCCGAGGCCCCGGACGCCGCCCCCGCGGACACTCCCGGGCCTCGGTGGGGCGGCCGTCCGTTCCCCGCTCCGTTGGGCGCTGAGAGGCCTTACCTGAGAAGGAGGGAGACGAGGTCTCGCGGGGTCGCCCGCCGCACAGCCGGACCCGGCCTCCGCCGCCGCTTCGCCCCCGGGGGCTCGGCCACCGCCTCTGCCCGGGCTGTTTACACCGCCCGGCCCCTCACGCCGCCGCCGCCGCCGCTGCCGCCTTCTCTCCACCCCAGCGCCGCTGCCGACTCGGCCGCCGCCACCTCCTCCGCCGCAGCCTCGGCTCTCTGGAGCATCTTCCAGCTACCGGACACTGAGAAACAGAGACTCCAGCCGCGCCGGCAGGAAACTCCCCCGCAACTGCCAGGGGAGATGAGGCGGTCAGAGCACCAGCGGCTTTTCCGCCATTGAGCACCAGCCGCTCGGCTCCTTCTGCAACCCCCTCCCCGCACCTCTGTCTTTCCCCGCCCCTCTTCGAGCTCCGTCCCCCAGAGTCCACCCATGGGGATGCCGCGCTTGGCAGTGACGGCTTCTGATTTGTTGAAAGACCTGTCAATCTCCGCTCACCCTCCAGTCTGGGTCCCTTGCTGGCCTCTGTACTTAGCTTTCCCCGCCCACGCGGCCCTGCCTCTGAGTCGCTAATTTCCCATTGGGCAGCACTGACCACCTTCAATTGGCAAGGTCAGCTATCCATCAAACACCGCCCACTGAGCGAAGCCCAGCCCTCATTACCATTTACTTTACTCAGCCCCGCCTCCGCTATGGACTAGCTCCCGGACGTCACGGCCGGCCCACCCTAACAAGCCATAGGCAGCTCCCTCGGTCAGTCAAATTACGCCACCTAGGCTCCGCTTCCTAGAGCCAGCCCCCGTGGTTCCCTTGTCTTATTGGTCCGAATGGTGGCCTGAACCTTCGGTCATTGGTTTTCTCTGCGTGTCCGTCACGCAACCAATTTCCAAGTCCGTCCTGCCGGCTTTTTTTAAATGAAGGTGCACAACACGGGGAAGTTTCGGAAAAGCGATTGGCTAGCCTTCGAAGACGGCCAAACCCCGAGCTATAGGGACCCTGCAGTTCTTCTGGAACCATGCTCCCGAGCCTGTGACTCCCCCTGTAACACCTCCCCACCCCTCCACGCCCTGCCTAATGAGCACCATAAAGGAGCTAACAGACAGTCCAGTTATAGGTGTGGAGGCTTGGTCCCACCCTCGATTTCCGAGGGCCGGCTTCTGATTGGCTAGCGGAGTCGCCCTAGGCCCTCATTGGAGAAGATAAACGCCTGTCTTCGGCGTGGAGCTAAGAAGGAGTAGCGCCAAGAAGGACGAGTTGCAGGCTGTAGAGAGGAGGTTGTTTTGCTTCAGCCACGGGTGGGGCGTACGCGAGAGTGGGAAACGGCAGGCTGGGCTCAGGGGAGGTGTTGCGGGAGGAGAAAAACCCGGATGTTCCCTAACAATGAAATCATCGTGGGCCAATCAGAGCCTCTAAGCTGGGATACCTGCCTGACCTGTCTCCAGCTGGGGAAAGAGTGGGCGGCATTGGGTTGTCTACAGAGACCCAAAAGCTACTTGAGAAAATGGGACAGGTATCCCTTCAGGAGGATTTGTGATGTTACAGATTGGTTTCTATGCCTTCTTTACCCCCACCGCCTGGCAGTCAGCCCTTGGCATTTCCGTATTTTGTCTCCCAGCATTGATTTTTAAAACTCTGGTCTGGTCTCTGACATTCATTCGCTCTTTCCTCTGTCAGAGAGCACTAGCTGGTTGCCAGACACTATGGTAAAGCTGGAGATACCAAAGTAAAATAGGCAGACAGCCCTAGACCGGATGATAGATGATTACTGAAACATGTGCAAAAGGTGGTGATGACATAAAGGATTTCCTCTGTGGATAGGTTTACCAAGGAAGGCTTCAAAAGGCAGGGATGAGTCCAGAATAAAGTACAGGTGTTCCATAAGGCAGAAGAAAAATGTACATTTAGCAACATGTCGCTAAAAGGTGCATCAGATTAATGCCTCCAAATGAAACTATTGTGACGGAGTCATTTGAACATTTTCCTTAGGTGTTTTGAAAGAGGATTTAAACCTCATGCGTACTTGAGTATAAATTGGATGAAAGAAACCATTTATGCTTAAACTCAAGGGCGTGCAGTGTTATGGGTGAAAAGAGCACACAGATTCGAGAAAATTGCGTGGAAGGTTTATTATGGCCTACTGTATGGCAGCAGCGCTTTTACAAGGCCGATGTTTAACCAGTCTTAAATAAGCATTTCACAGAGCAGAAGTATATGATTAACATATCAAACATTTTACAAAGAACTGAAGTTAGCTAATCTCACCACACCTTAAGACTTTTTGCTTGAGAACAGGCCCTCATGCCTGAATTCTGTGGCCTGGGGCCACTCCTAAGAGTTCCTCAGGGTTGGAGAGATGGCCTAGTGGTTAAGAGCACCGACTGCTCTTGCAGAGGACCCAGGTTCAATCCCCAGCACCCACATGACAGCTGAGAGAATCCAACGCCCTCTTCTGACACAAGTGCACAAACCTGCATGCAGACAGTACATTCATACACATAAAAATAAAATAAATAGGGGCTGGAGAGATGGCCTAGCGGTTAAGAGCGCCGACCGCTCTTACAGAGGACCCGGGTTCGATCCCCAGCACCCACATGGCGGCCGAGAACCGTCTGAGGCTCCGGTTCCGGGAGAACTCCAGCTCCAGGGGAATCCGAGACCCTCTTCTGACCTCCGCGGCATTGCACGACACGGGTGCACAAACCTGCATGCAGACAGTACATCCATACACATACAGAAATAAAAAAAATAAATAAATAAAATAAATAAAATCAAAAAAAGAAAGCAGTTTTCCCAGTCTATTTCATTTATAGTATTAATTTCCACCTAATTTCAGGTTTCATAAAATACGTAACTACTATTTGTAGCATTTTATAAGCCGTACATAATCTTCATAGTTATGTTCTGAGGTAAAGAAAATGAATTTTTATTTCTAGTTTACAAATAAAGAAATAGTGGTTGACGTTAAAAGATGCTTGTATGTCGGGCATGGTGGTACACACCTTTAATCCCAGCACTCGGGAGGCAGAGGCAGGCGGATCTCTGTGAGTTCAAGGCCAGGCTGGTCTATAGTGTGAGCTCCAGGCCAGCTGGGACTAAAGGGAGACCTTGTCTCAAAAATACAAAAAAAAAAAAAAATGCTGTAAGTCATATATTTTATGAGTGTTGCTGCAACTAATATTAGAATTAAAGCTTTGCACGACACAGGTGCACAAACCTATATTGCAGACAGTACATTCATACAGATACAAAAATAAAGAGTTCCCCAAACCAGAAGGATGTGGCAGCCCATGCCTTTAATCCCAGCATGATGCTGGGCTGGGAGGGTTATGTGTCTCACCAACTTGCAGGAGTTTGTGGTCTCCCATCACATGGGTCCTGGGGATAGAACTCCAGTCATCATGTTTGGTGGCAAGCACATTTACCACTGAGCCATCTTGCCAGCCTAAGAAGTATTATTAAATGACTTGTAGAAATCATGTTCCTCTGCCTGGTACATCCTTGCCTCCAAATAACTATACTAAAGACTAGAAAATGACTTTGGAGAACCTGATCTTGAGGACCCCCAAGCAACCACAGACAGGTATCAGAGTGTCCAAGACAGCCTTCAATTCACAGACAGGCATCAGAGTGGCCAATATGGCCTTCAACTCACAGACAGGCATCAGAGTGACCAAGACGGCCTTCAACTCACAGAGGTCTGCCTGCCTCTGCCTTCCAAGAGCTGGGAGTAAAAGCATGTACCACCACTCCTAGAGTAGTTTCTTGCTCTGTTTGATTTCCTCTCACTTTCCTTTGGCTGACCCTAAAAGTGATATAATTCAATAATGTGAGTGGGCTGGTGAACACATGTCATTCATTCTTTAATCACTAAAATCAGAAAACACTAAGTTTTCTAGGTGCTAAGAACACAACAGAGGAGAGAACAAAGCAGACGGCTTAGGCTAATTTGGTTGTATGAGTTTCTTGATTAGAATACTAGCCTCTTAAAGAAGGCCCAACAATGGGCTGGAGAGATGACCTAGCAGCTAAGAGTGCCAGCTGCTCTTGCAGAGGACCCAGGTTCAATCCCCAGCACCCACATGGCGGCTGAGAACCATCTGTAACTCCAATTCCAGGAGAACTCTAGTTCCAGGGGAATCTGACGCCCTCTTCTGACCTCTGAGGCATTGCACGACACGGGTGCACAGACCTACATGCAGACAGTACATTTGTACACATAAATAAATTAATTAAATTTAAAAAAATATTTAAAAAAAAGAAGGCCCAACAAGATTCCAACAAGGTTGGAAAGAGAATTGGTAATGTGTCATCATAGGCATATGTCATGAACATTGAGTGCCATCATAATGGGTTCTTCAGCTAGTATTGACTCGAGCCCAATAGGAATGCTCTGAGCCTTGGTTCTGTAAAATGAGATCTTTTTTTTTTTTTTTATTTCTGTATGCGTATCAATGTAATGTCTGCATGTAGGTTTGTGCACCATGTCGTGCAATGCCGTAGAGGTCAGTAGAGGGTGTCAGATTCCCCTGGAACTGGAGTTAAAGATGGTTCTTAGCCACCATGTGGGTGCTGGGGATTGAACCTGGGTCCTCTGCAAGAGCAGTCAGTGCTCTTAACCGCTAGGCTATCTCTCCAGCCCCTAAAATGAGATCTTAGTGTCATTCTCTAAAAGAGAGGAAGAGCTTTAGACACTCCTAGTAATGGAAAGCACTCCCCAATATTATTTTAAAAAAATAAATCATGGCTGGGCATGGTGGCATATGCCTTTAATCCCAGCACTCCAGAGGCAAAGGCAGGCAGATCTCTGTGAGTTCAAGGTCAGCCTGGTCTCCAGGCCAGCTGGGGACTAAAGGGAGACTCAGTCTCAGAAAGACAAAAAGAAAAAAGAAATCATACTAAGTGTAAGAAAAACATTCTGATTTTTCCCATGTTAGCTAAAGTACAGAGGGGTTTTTTTGAAAACAAGACATCAGGGGCTGGAGAAATGATTCAGCAGTTAAGAGTGCTGGCTGCTCTTGCAGAGGACCTGGGTTTGATTTTCCAACACCCACATGGCAGCTAACAACTGTCCATAACTCCAGTCCCAGGGGATTCCAGCACCCTATTCTGACATCTGCAGGAATTGCATGATATGGGTACACTTAACTACATGCAGGCAATACACTCATATACAAAAAAAATATTTAAAAATTTTTAAAAAGACACCAGGGGGCTAATGGCTAAGATCTCTTGTAGAGAAGCACAAAGTTTGGTTCCCAGCACCTGTGCTGAGTGGTCCATGTATGGTGGTATACACCTGCAATCTCAACATGTGAAGGTAGAGGCAGGAAGATCAGTGCTTTAAGGTTCTTCTTGCTCCACATTAAGCTTGAGGCCAGCCTTACCTACATAAAACCCTTTCTGGAAAAAAAAAACTCTCACTTTGTGGAGATTTATCAATTATCTACTGAGTCAGGGTCTATAACAGTCACATCTGCCTCTGAGACAGGATCTTATATAACTCAGGTTGGAAGTCGATACATAGCCAAGGCTGACCTCAGACTTTTTGTCTCATCCTGGAAAGTACTGAGATTACACATGTGAGTCACCATGACATGTAGGCCATTCTAATTTCTTATAAATTTTCAAACAAGGGCTGAAGAGATAGCTCAGCAGTTAAGAGTACTGGTTGCTCTTGCAGGGGACTCAGGTTCGAGTCCCAGCACCCACATGGTAGCTAATAACTATCTATAACTCCAATTCTAGGGAAATCTTATGCCTTCTGATTCCTTCTTCATCCTATCACCAATGTATTAGTGCCCATCAGGAAATGGAGAATGCAGTCAGTTTTTGGATTTTTAATCAGATTTTTATGAACAACTTTTTCCCAAAGTGCAGGCAGGGTAGAGGTGAATCATAAAGTCTGGTACCCAAGTGTCAGTTGCAGGGGCGAATACCAATATTTGTGTGTTCAAAGGAATGAGGGGAGGGAGAAACTAGAGAAACCTATGGATAGAGGGGCTTATGTAGCCAGCCATGGTGGCTCATGTCTCCCAGCATCTGGGAGGTTAAAGTAGAAAGATCACCACAAGTTCAAAAAGAAAACACAGAAGAAGAAAGGAGAGAAGAGGAAAGGAAAGATGAAGGCTGGGAAGAGAAGAGAGAAGAGAGGAGAGGAGAGGAGAGGAGAGGGGAGGGGAGGGGAGGGGAGGGGAGGGGAGGGGAGGAGAGGAGGAGAAGAGAAGAGAAAGAAGAGAAGAGAAGGAGGGGAGGGGGAGTGAGGTCAGTGAGTTCAGGTGAGTACAGATGGTCTCCTGGAAAGAACCCTGATTTTATTTATTTTGTCTTTTTGAGATAGGGTCTCCCTGTAGCTCCAGCTATCCTAGAACTAGCTCACTATGTAGACCAGGCTAGCCTAGAACTCACAGAGATCCACTTTCTTCTCCCTCCTGAGTGCTGGGATTAAAGGCATATGCCACGGCGCCCAGCTCAGAACCCTGATTTTTGAATGAGAGACAAGACAAAACATATTCACCTGGAAGCCAGAGGACTAGTATAGTGGTTTATATTGATTGTCAGCTTGACAGAATGGAGTGTAACCTTAGAGACAAATAACTGGTCAAGTCTGTGAGGGATTATCCAGGTTAGGTTAACTGAGGTGGGAAGACCCACCCAAACTGTGGGCTGCACAGTTCCATAGGTTGAGGTCCTAAACATCAGAAGGAAAAAACTAGTTAGCCAAGCACCAGTGTTTATTGCTCACCGCCTACTTAAATTGCTTTTGTCATGTATTTTGCCACAACAATGAGGTGAGTAATAAACCAGGAAGCCTCTTATATTAGTCACTTTTCTGTTGCTGTGATAAAGCCACCATGACCAAGGGAATTTATAAAAGGAAGAGTTTATTTGAGCTTACGATTGACGAGTTCCAGGGAATTAGAGTCCATTGTGGCGGGAGGCATGGTGGCCGGGGCTGGAGCAGAAAGCCAAGGTTCACATCTGGCAATAAGTACAGGAAGTCAAGAGAGAGAAAGACTGGAGACTGCAAGTCTTGTGAAACTCACTAAACCCACCCCCAATAACGTACTTCCTCCAGCATGGCCATACCTTCTAAGATCTCCCAGAACAGTGCCACCTACTGGGGACAAAATGTCTGAATACTTAAATACTTAAAGCCTATGGGGGACACTCTCAAACCACCACACCTCTTTTTTTTTTTTTGGTCTTTTTGAGACAGGGCCTCCCTTTAGTCCCAACTGGCCTGGAGCTCTCTATGTAGACCAGGCTGGCCTTGAGCTCACAGAGATCTGCCTGCCTCTGCCTCCCAAGTGCTAGGATTAAAGGTGTGTGCCAGCAAGCCTGGCAGGAAGCCTCTTCTTGTCCTTACAAGACCACAGAGCAAGATGGAAGGGCAGTAAGGACATCTATAGGGGACAAAAAATACCTAGCGCTTACATTTGAATTTTTAAACAATTTATTTCTAATTATAGAATTGATCCTTTTCTACCATTAAAGGACATTCAGGTTTTGACAGCAAAGAGGAGTATCTAAAAGAAAACTTTGGGGACTGGAAAGATAGCTCACCAGTTAACAGCACTGGGTTCTCTTGCAGAGGACCCAGGTTCAATTTCTAGTATCCACGTGCCAGATATCAGCTGTCCATACTCCATTTTCAGGGGATTTAATGACTGCTTCTGACCTCCATGGGCACTGCACAACATGGGGTGCACTTACACAGATAGGCAGTACACTTATACACATTAAAACATTAAAAAAATACTTTTGAATCAAAATCCTTAAAGAATTCTGGGTAAGGTGGCCTATGCCTTTAATCCCAGCACTCGGTAGGCACAGGCAGGCAGATCTCTCTGGGTTCGAGGCCAGCCTGATCTACACAGCAAATTCCACAGCAGCTGGGGCTACAGGGAGATCATGTCTCAAAAAGCACCCCCCAAAAAAATAAAGTTCTGAGGGATCCTGAGGGGACACAGTTCAAAACTGTCTTTGCAACATTACTAAAACATCTTGTTTCATGCTTCCTGCCTCACAAGGACAGCACCCCAGGGTTTCCTTCCTTGTGTTAACTGTGATGCATATGAGGACTGAGAACCCACGAATTTTCTATTAACTTAGCTATACAGGAGATTTGCAAAATTTAAAATAATGTCTTTTTCCTAACTTTTTTTTTCTTTTTCTTTTTTTTTTTTTTTTTTTTTTTTTTTGGTCTTTTCGAGACAGGGTCTCCCTGTAGCTCCAGCTGTCCTGGAACTCACTCTGTAGACCAGGCTGGCCTTGAACTCACAAAGATCCACCTGCCTCTGCCTCCCAAGTGCTAGGATTAAAGGTGTGCACCACCACACCCGACAAATTTTTTTTTTCTTATAGAAAAATTCAGTTATGATCTGAGATCTCCCAAGACCAGCTGAAGAGCAGGAAGCTCTCTTCACAATAGCAAGGAGCTGGAACCAACCCAAATGCCCCTCAACTGGTGAGTGGATAGAGAAAATGTGGTACATCTACACAATGGAGATCTATGCAGCAGTAAAGAAAGATGACATCATGAGCTTTGCAGGAAAATGGCTGGAGCTAGAGGACATCATGCCGAGTGAAGTAACACAGTCCCAGAAAAACAAACAACGAATGGTATCCCTCATCTGTGGATGCTAGTTGTAAGTATTTCTTGTGCACGGCCCCTTGAGCTTTTGTCCAAGCAGTTGGGAGTGATGCATATTGGAAACAACAACAACAACAGAAAGGACTGCATCAAAGAACTGACTGAAACAGTGAACTTCTGCTCAAAACAGTCAACTTCCACATGGAGGATATTGAGAAAGACTAAGAAAGAGATGAAAAGCATGTTTGGCAGAATGCATGAGCTCTGCTGGGGTGGGGGGATAGGGTGGGGGACACAGGTCTAGATTTGATAAAAAATATATATAAATAAATAAATTTTTAAAAAAAGAAAGAAAAAAAGAAAAATTCAGTTATAAGCCAGGAGTAATCCATTTCTCCACAATGACCATGTTTTAATCAGACTATCAGCCTTCTAGAATCTTTAGTATAGGTGGGGCTTTTCTTCCGGGAGTTTAGTTCGAACTAATTTGAAATTATGGGATTTGGGGGCTGGAGAGATGGCTCAGAGGTTAAGAGCACTGGTTGCTCTTGCAGAGGACCCAGGTTCGATTCCCAGCACCCAGATGGCTGCTAACAACCATCTGTAACTCCAGTTCCAAGAGATCCAACACCTTCTTCTGACCTTCTCCATCACCGTCACAGGTGTATTTACACACATGCAGGCAATACACTCAAACATGTAAAATAAAAATAGCTGGGCGTGGTGTCGCACGCCTTTAAATCCACCACTGGGGAGGCAGAAGCAGGTGGATCTCTGTGAATTCAAGGCCAGCCTGGTCTACATAGTGAGTTCCAGGCTAATTGGGGCTACAGAGAGACCCTGCCTCAAAATAGACCAAAACAAAACAAAACAAAACACCACAACAAGAAAAACAATTCTGAGAAGGAATCCACAGTATTTATCTACTGAGACTCTGCACCAAATAAAAGAAAAAGACTGGGTGGGGTAGAGGCCCTGCTGTGTTATGGAAATCTCCAGTTCAGCAACCACCCTGCTTCATTTGTTGCTCCAGGTCCAAAAGAGATATTCAAGTATTTATCGAATTGCATTTGGAGGCTTTCTAGGAATTTGGATGTTTTCTCTTTCCTCAATGCTGCCACCTAAGGCTTGGGCTGTCCCCCTAAACCCCAATCCCACTTCCTCCTACAACAGGAAGTTGATTAAACTATCACCATCCTGCATGCAATCCCCATACCCAGGGAGGCCCAAGACCCTCCTTGTATTTTAAAGTGAGTGTACACATGGGATGATTGAGATATGAGTTCATGATTGCGACACCATGGGTGATTTCAGAAAGAATTTTTACATGGTGCCCAACTATAAATGCTGCAAACTACAAAATGTTTAAATGTGCTTGGTGGTGGGAAACTAATAATAGCCATTTATGTAAACAGTTTAACATTTGTGCCCAAGTTCATTTACATTATTCTTTCATTTTGCTATGTGTTGTTTTCTTTTTGCAATAAACTATTAATTTCCGCCAATACTTCATTGTTTGCTTCTTAGCAGTACCATTTGCTCATGCAATATGGTGGTTTGCCCCAGAATTTAATGGAAGCATCATGCTACCTTTCCTTTACTTTCCTTCCTTATCAGCAACCGCTCTTTTCCTGTTTACTTATCTGGAAACTGTTTTACCACTGTTATTGAAGCTGGACTTCACTCTTGTTTGCAAGAATCTAAGTAGACTGTGAAGGCTGGACAGACATCAAGAAAATGAACACAAAAGTCGAGTTACTGGTTGATTCTTCTAAGATCAAGCACACAGGAAAATGTTTTAAGAAAACTCACAAATGAAAAATTCGTGGTGGAAGAGAAATGCAGATCTTGAGTGCTAGTAATAGTTTAAAAGTGTGGTAAGATGCCTCAAGAGCCCCAGAGCTCCCCATATATGAACCTCAGCTGAGCCCAGAAGTTAAAACTTAACATGTATACAAATAAAAAAAAAGTTTAATTCAGCCGGGTGTGGTGGTGTACACCTTTAATCCCAGCACTCAGGAGGCAGAGGCAGGCAGATCTCTGTGAGTTCAAAGCCAGCCTGGTCTAGATAGTGAGTTCCATGCCACCTGGGGTTACAGGGAGACCCTGTCTCAAAAAGTAAAAAAAAAAGACAGAAATCAAAGTTGGCTCAAACTGTTGTATTCTCATCCCCTCCCTTGCCATTCAACTTCGTTTAAATCCTAGAACATCCTCTGAGGTGGTGAGACTCCTTAGGGTGACAGGACCATGCTCTCTTAGCCTACCTGGGTCTCCTTGCTGCATAGCCCCTAACCTTGGCTCAGGCTAACATCTGTTTGGGCCATCTAGGAGGCCTTTATGCTACCTGAGCCAGAGACCAGATATTTGCATATACTGTAGGCACCTGTGTCAGCTCAGTGCCACTTCTTCTATGTCTACCTCTTGGAGCTCCATGAAGCTCGTGGTGGCTGATGGTGGGAGTGGCTGGCAAACTAGGTGCTTCACTGGAGCTGAAGGGGATGTAGGCTCCCAATACCCACCTTGCTTTACCTCTCCACCCTGCCGGCTCCTGCCCCCTCACTCATCCAGTCCCTGTCCCATCTTCTGCTGTGCCCTCAATGCCCAAACTCAGGGCTGGCTGTAGGCTGCAGTGAAGATGGGACTAGCCTCAGCTTCTTCCTGTCCTGCCTCACCTCCTCCTGGACATGTACTAATGTTTTGTTCAGTTGACAGTTTATCTGTATGGCCATTTTAAAAGTTGGCCTCAGCTATTAAATCCACAGATGATAGATTTACCTATAGGTAAAAATCCAGATATAAAATCCTTCAGTCAAATTCTTTTAAAGGGTAAAACTGATCAGCAGAAAGGAAGGGGACCTGATCTGTAAACTTAAATTTCCTTGTTAAGGATTTTATTTTATTTTATTTTATTTTATTTTATTTTTTGTCTTTTTGAGACAGGGTCTCCCTGTAGCCCCAGCTGGCCTGGAACTCTCCTGTAAGCTCTCTGATTCTTTTTTTTTTTTTTTTTTTTTTTTTTTTTTTTTTTTTTTTTTTTTTTTTTTTTTTTTTTTTTTT
>VZQC01008131.1:1271125-1312531 GCA_009823505.1 Rhizomys pruinosus
GGGTCTAGAGTTGTTAAAAAAATTTTTTTTAATTTAAGTAAATAATAAAAAAAAAGAAAGATAAGGGACTGGAATAATTTGAAAGCATTGATCTTGGTCATCTTTCTCATTCTCAGAGCCTAGTCCTTCGTAGATATTAAATACAAATTTATTGAGTGATGGATGAGCCATTTTCCAAATAAATATTTTATTTTTGACAGGATTACCCTAACCCCAGCTCCCCTGGAACTCACTATGTATACCAAACTGGCCTTGATCTCACAGAGATCCACCTGCCTCTGCCTCCCAAGTGCTGGGATTAAAGGTGTGAGCCAGAGAACTCTTCCTTTGGTACATAATTTACTCATTCAAATAGTCACCAAACAAAGATGCTTTAGGACTTCATTGAATCTTCAATGTACTTTTGTGTGTCAAGAATCTGGAGTCTGGAAGTGAACTTAGTGAGAGAGTGCTTGCTTAGGTTGTGTAAGCTCCTGGCCTCCGTCCCCTAGAGAGAAAAAGAGTGTGAGAGCCAGAGAGAGAGAGAGAGAGAGAGAGAGAGAGAGAGATTGTGAGCTGACATGTAAAATTACGCTTAGATAGAAATGACCATTAGTTGCCGGGCGTGGTGGCTTACGCCTTTAATCCTAGCACTCCGGAGGCAGAGGCAGGCTGATCTTTGTGAGTTCAAGCCAGCCCGATCTACAGAGTGAGTTTCAGGACAGCTGGGGCTACAGGGAGACCCTGTCTCAAAAAGATTAAAAAAAAAAATATATATATATATATATATATACATATAAATTTTAAAAAGAAGTGACCATTAGTTGAATTATCTGAAAAAAAAAATGGGGACAGCATACTGAAAGCTGGAAATCTCCCTTTTTCCTTCATATAGGGCTGAACATGGCAGTGTTCACACTAATATAGGAGATAAAATCTCATGAATGTCCCAGGATCTGTAAGTGAACTCAGAAGTCACACACTCCTGTGGCTACAGAGGTTAGAAAGTAATAAGTGAAATGTATGCTAGAAAAAGCATTTAAGGCAAAGGAGGGTGACTCAGTTGTAAAATACATGTTTAATATGGTGGGAAGCCCTGGGTTCTGTCTGGCCTCAGCATCAAAACTACAAAATCATGGAATAACATTCCTCTTTGATGTGTGTGTGTGTGTGTGTATACACATGCACATGCATGAGCCACTGTGTTCTACTGTTGAGTTACACCTAAAAGTCCCTTCAAACTTAATTTTAATTTTAATTTTGTGTGCATGTGTCTATATGTAGGTTTGTGTGTGTGTCCATGGGAGCTGGAAAAAGATGTGGATCCACTGAAGCTGGAGTTACAGGTTGCCGTGAACTGCCTAATGTACATGCTAGGAATGGAACTTAGGTCCTCTGCAAGAGTAGTTTGCACCTTTAACCATTGAACCATCTCTTCAGCCCCCTTTCCAACTTTTTATTATGGACATTCTTGTACACTGAAAAATGTTGAAAGAAATGACAGAGAACATTTTTCCACCTAGATCTAACCATTGTTATCACTCTATTTTATCAATGTACTGGAAGCAGTGTTCCTCCATGGTCTGTGCTTCAGCTCCAGTCTCCAGGTTCCTGCCCTGAGTTCCTACCTTGAGCTCCCTAAATGATGAACTGTGACTTGGAGATGTAAGATGAATAAACCCTTTCCTCTCCAAGTTGGAATTGGTCAGAGTGTTTTGTTGCACAATTGAAAGGAAACTAGAACAGAAATTAGTACCAGAGAGTGGGCAATTGCTGTGGCAGACCTGACCTTGGTGTTTTGGAGAGGATTGTGGAACCATTTAGAACTTTGGGCTAGAAAAGCCATTGAATGCTTAAAGTTTCTTGCTGTGAAACAGTTATGCTGAGTTGCAGATGATGAAGGCCTGGCCTGTGAAGCTTCAAAGGGAAGCAGAGACCATCAGGGCTGTTTGTATGATTTTTTTTTAATTTTTTTTAATATTTTTTTATTTCTGTATGTTTATCAATGTACTGTCTGCATGCAGGTCTGTGCACCCATGTCGTGCAATGCTGCGGAGGTCAGAAGAAGGTGTCGGATTCCCCTGGAACTGGAGTTCTCCTGGAATTGGAACTTCAGACGGTTCTCGGCCACCATGTGGGTGCTGGGGATCGAACCCGGGTCCTCTGTAAGAGCGGTCAGTGCTCTTAACCGCTAGGCCATCTCTCCAGCCCCTGTATGATATTTTTTTAATTGATAATCTGTGGGTTCTGGTCAGCTGGGGCTGAAGAATCAGCTGTAACAAGAGACCAGAACCTGAAGTGAAACCTTCGTTGTACTGGGACAACTGATGCTGGTTAGCTGGGGCTGAAAAATCAGCTCTAAGTAACAAGAGACCAGCATCACTGTGGGAAGAATTTCCTCAGGGTCAGCACACAGAAGCTGTGGTCCAGAGGGGGACCGAGCCTCCATCTCAAGCTGGAAGTAGGACTTGGTAATGTGTAAGAGTCTCCTATATGGTTCTAGTGTTCAAATGTGAAGGGGTCACAGAGAGCAGGTGAGGCTTGGCACTGTGAGAGGCCTGGAGAGGCCATTGGTGAAAGTCCAGCCTCCGTTGCAATGAAGACCCCAGGATTGCAGGGATCATGAAGAGGACCTGAGGCTTTGGACCAGGAGAGGTCAGAAGCACCCATTGGTGAAGGTGCAGCCTCAGTTTCAGTGGAGACCCCAGATTTGGGGAGATGCCAGGACCATGGGACGACCACCGAGAGCAGCAGCAGGTGTTGAATGGAGCCGGCCTGGGCCTGTGAAATGAGGTATGTGTTCTGTGTACAGTAGAGTAAGAGAAGTAGAGCTGTTGAAATCCTTTGGAGCCCAGAAGATCATGAGTAAATCCCAGATGTCCAGTGTTAAGCTACCTTACTGGACTTTGCTTTTGCTTAGGTGTTCCCAATTCTTCCCTGTTTGGGATTTTATAGGATCCCACAGTTAAGAGACTTTTAAGATACTATGAAATTTTAAGTATTTGGACTTTTTAAGGTCTGTGAGGCTTTTAAAGTTGTACTGTCTTATGCTGTGATATTTATGTGAACATCATATCTTGGGGATAAGAAGTGGAAAGGCAGTAGGTTTTTTTTTTTTTTTTTTTTTTTTTTTTGAGACGGGGTCTCCCTGTAGCCCCAGCTGGCCTGGAACTCACTCTGTAGACCAGGCTGGCGTTGAACTCACAAAGATCCGCCCGCCTCTGCCTCCCAAGTGGATTAAAGGCGTGCACCACTATGCCCAGTGAAAGGTGATAGTTTAATAGTGATGTGTTTTGTGTGTCAAGTTGACAAGGAAGGGGTCAATCGTGCTGGATAGCTTTTGTGTCAACTTGACACTCTTGGGTTGAGGGAGCCTCAACTGGAGAATTTCCTCCATTGGACTGGGCTGTGGCCAAGTCTGTGGAGTATTGTCTTGATCATTGAATGATGTGGAAGGGCCCAGCCCATTATGGGTGGTGCCACCCCTGGGCAGGTTGTTGTGTATTGCATAAGAAAGCAGGCTGGGGATGGGCCAAGGGAGCAAGCCAGTAAGCAGTGTTCCTCCATGGCTTGTGCTTCAGTGCCCATCTCCAGGTTCCTGCCCTATGTTCCTACCTTGGGCTGCCTAAGGGATCAACTGTGACCTGGGAAATGTAAACTAAATAAACCCTTTTCTCCCCAAGTTGGAACTGGTCAGAATGTTTTGTCGCAGCAATTGAAAACGAACCCTCACAATTGAGCTGTAACTAGCTACTTGTTTTAGATTCATCCTGTTACTGTGATAAACACCATGACCTAAAGCAACTTGGGGAGGAAAGGTTTATTAGGTTTGCACTTTCAGGCCACAGTCCATCACTGAGGGAAGTCAGGGTAAGAACTCAAGGCAGGAGCTTGAAACTGAAACTATGGAAGAATGATGCTTGCTGGCTCAATCGCTGCCTTGCTCCCTGGCTCATGATCAGCTAGCCTTTAAAAATATAACCCAATGTGCTGGAGAGATGGCCTAGCAGTTAAGAGCGCCTACTGCTCTTGCAGAGGACACAGGTTTGAGCCCCAGCACCCACATGGCGGCTGAGAACCATCTTTAGCTCCAGTTCCAGGGGAATCCGACACCCTCTTCTGACTTCCGCAGCATCGCACAACACGGGTGCACAAACCTACATGCAGATAGTACATTCATACACATAAAAAAAATAAAATAGGGGCTGGAGAGATGGCCTAGCAGTTAAGAGCACCGACTGCTCTTGCAGAGAACCTGGGTTCGATCCCCAGCACCCACATGGCGACTGAGAACCGTCTGTAACTCCAATTCCAGGAGAACTCCAGTTCCAGGGGAATCCAACACCCACTTCTGAGCTCCGCAGCATTGCACGACGCCGGTTCAAAAACCCACATGCAGACAGTACATTCATACACATAAATAAATAAATAAAATAAAAAATAAAAAAAGAAACATTAAAAAAATAAAATAAATTTTAAAAATTTTTTAAAAATTAAAAAAATATATAACCCAGGACCATCTGTCTGAGGAATGGTACCCCCCACAGTGGGCTGACATGAAATTAATAATAAAAAAAGAAATTAATAATCAAGATAATCTGAACCCCCAGACATGTCCACAGGTGAACCTGATCTAAGCAATCCCTCAATTCCTGATGCTTCTCTTAGATGACACTAGGCTATCGCATTGACAATTAAGTCTAAATGGGACACTATTTATATATAGTATATTACTCTTGAGGCATTTAAAAATAAGTTATAGAGCCAGGCATGGTGACACATGCCTTTAGTTCCAGCACTTGGGAGGCAGAGACAGATGGATCTCTGTGAGTTTGAGGCCAGCCTGGTCTACATATCGATTTCCAGGACAGCTGGGGCTATAGGGAGACCACCATCCCAGAAAGACAAAAAAATGTTATAGAAATCACTGGGTCTAAAGTAGTGGTGCATGCCTATAACACCTGCATTCTGGAAGCAGAAGTGAGAAGCTCAAGAATTCAAGATCACCCTTAGCTACATGGGACCTTGAAAAAAAAAAAAAAAAAAAGGAAAGAAAAGAAAAAAGGAGCCCCTCCTATGATAAAATTAGTGATTCAACCATGTCGTTTTCTACCCAATTCTTTTAAAAAAAATATTTGTATATTTATACAAATATTTATATATATAACTATATATATATATAAATATATATTTATTTATGCGGCTGTGTATGGAGCTCAGAGAGCAACTTTCAGGAATTGGTTCTCTTGCTCTACTATGGGTTCTGAGGCTCAAACACAAGTTGTCAGGCTGCCATGTGTGTTCTGGGATTTGAACCAGGGTCTTCTCCAAGAACAGCTGTGTCCTTAAGTGCTGAGCCATTTCTCCAGCCCATTTATTTATTTATTTATTTATTTATTTATTTATTTATTTATTGTCTTTTTGAGACAGGGCCTCCCTTTAGTCCCAGCTGTCCTTGAGCTCACTCTGTAGACCAAGCTGGCCTTGAATTCACAGGGATCAGCCTGCCTCTGCCTCCTGAGTGCTGGGATTTGAACCCGGGTCCTCTGCAAGAGCAGTCTTAACCACTGAGCCATCTCTCCAGCCCCTTTAAATTTTATTTTTATTTTATGTATATGAGTGTTTGTGTATATATATATATATATATATACATATATATATATATATTTGTGTGTGCCTGCATGTATATATGTATATATAAGCATACCACATGAATGGAGTGCCTGCAGAGGCCAGAAAAGTCATCAGGTCACCTGAAACTGAGTTGCATGTGGTTATTAGCTGCCATATAGGTGCTGGGAACTGAACCCAGGTTCTCTGGGAGAGCAACCAGTGCTCTTAACCACTGCAGCCAGTGCTCTTAATGGACTGAGCCATCTCTCCAGGCCCTATATACTACTTTTTGTTGTTACATCTCTTTATATGCGTTTAATCTTTTCTGTCTGCTTGCTTGAATTTTAAATTTTTATTTATTATTGTGGAGTGACATATGCCATGTCATGAATGGATTTCATTTATTTTTAGAATATTTGTCATTTTTATTTTATGTATATGAGCATGTATGTAAGTGCACTCGTGTTGTACAATGTCCACAGAGGTCAGAAAGGGCATCAGATTCCCTGGAACTGGAGTTAGGGGTGGTCATTAGCCACCATGTGGATGCTGGGAATCAAACCCCAGTCCTTTGCAAGAGCAGGCATTGCTCTTAACCACTGAGCCATTTCTCCAGCCCCATCAATGTAGATTTTAGAGGACAACTTGCAGGAGTAAAAAGTAACAAAAAAATAATAATATTAACAATAATAAATAAAGACAAGCCAGGACTCAGGAATTTAAGGCCCTGCCTGGGTTATAGAATAAGATTCTGTCTCAAAAAAATTCTTTTTCTTTTAAGTTATACACATGGAACAAACTGCTTCTCCCATTATTACATAAGTATTTCACATATTTTAATTCTAATAAGTTGATGAGATACATAAAATGTAACATTCTGGTTTTCTGGAAAAGTAATTAAAAGCTAATTATTTTTGAAGCAAAAAGATCAAAGACACTAAAGATTAAAAAGAAAATTATCCTTTACAGAGCATCACTTTAAAAGGCAAAATGAGCTGGGCATGGTGGCGAACGCCTTTAATCCTAGCACTTGGGAGGCAGAGGCAGGCGGATCTTTGTGAGTTCAAGGCCAGCCTGGTCTACAGAGTGAGTTCCAGGACAGCTGGGGCTACAGGAAGACCCTGTCTTGAAAAGACAAAAANCCTGTCTCCAAAATACCAAAAAAAAAAAGTTTGAAGTGACTTCCGTTGTGGATAGAGGAGGGAAAATGATCAACTAAAAACGATCAATATTTATAAAATTGTTTGAGCCTCTGTTTTTTTGTGTATGAAAACTAAAACGTTTATGTCTTAATACTCCTTAGGAGGTAGATGGGTAATACTGAAAGGGTGAAATGGCTTTGAACAACATCAGTCATAATATATTGCTACTATAAGTTGACAAAAAAAATTAAAAAACAGAGGTCACATTTTGTTTGATAAATTATTTCATAACTTTTCAGAAACGCCATCGAGGAAGTAATAAGCTCATGGGATAGGAGTATATTGGCTGCATGCGAGGCCCTGGTGTTGCAAATCCCCAGTATTAGCGAGAGAGAGAGAGAGAGTCAAGCAAGCAAAGCATTCTATCTACCCGCTTCGCAAGTGTGACAATCAGCGAAATGGGAGGTCGTCTCGTGAGACTTGTAGTTAATCCTCAAGAGGTCGACAACAAGAGTGTACTCTATAGCCACTAGCAGATATGGTGAGTGGCTACGAGGAATTAAAAATAGGAGCCTATTCACCGGCAATGAATACTTCGGGCTTAATTCTACATACACCCGCTGTCTCAGTGAGGCAAGTATTAGGAAGCTCAACTTTCTTACTTTTTAATCTGGTATATATTTCGTCTCCATCTGACAGATCTGATAAAATTAGTTTGCAAATAGAGAACCAACAGCGCTAATTTTCTAAGCAACCACAAGAAACGTGAGCGATAGGCTTCATAGAAAGCTCCAGGCAATGAAGTAATTTTGGACGTTAAGGAAAGCAAGAGATAAGCGTCAGCTTTTCTGAGAGGAAGTCGCAAGAAGGCGGCTTGTCCTCTCTTGCTTCCTGCTTCTTTGGGTAAAGCATTCTGTGCTTCAAATTTCCCTTTTTTCCTGATAGGGTGATTCATTAATCAGATCTCGCTCTTTCTGCTCTTCATTATCTCCTCTCTGCTCTCGTCTCTCTCTCTCTCGAATCGATCTCCCCTCTCTCTCTCTGAATTAGTATAACTGGGGGGATATGGTGACTCCAAAGCAGTTTCCAAAAATCCACAACGATGTGCGGTACGTGGCCCGTTCCCTCTCAAAAAGACCAGTGGACATTATTCTTGGTTTATAAAACAATATCTAGGATAAAGACAACTTTCTGCTTGGAAATAGTGCTAAATCAACCCTGAGCTGGCCTGGTCAAATAGAGGCAGAAGGTATAATGACAATCCCATGTAGTAAACAACATGGTCTGTTGAGCAGTGTATCTCAAATTAAGATGAGGGACATGTAACATGTTCTCGAAGAGTAGGTTATATTGTGAAAAAGCCCCTGCATTGGGGTAAAAGAAATAATGGATGAAGTGAATGGGAAGGACACAAAATTTAAAAAGCCACATGTGGTCAATATATGACACAATACCATTTTAAACTATCCTTATTTTATATCGAGTCACAGTTTCCTGTCAAAACGTTTTTTTGATTTTTTTGTTTGGTTTTGTGATGAGCAACTACTTAGAATATATGAATATAATGCGTGGAGGTTCATACCCTTATAGCCCGTTCCACGTGGGCGCTGTGAACCACTTGCTTGAACGCAGCTGGCAACTTAGAGACTCAACAGAGATAGCATCTAAAAGGCGCTATCTGCCAGCCCCCCAATGTGCTAAGGGATTGAAAGGAATGTGCAGCCCGAACCCTATACGCCTGGCTTTAAATGTGGCTTCCTTAAGACTGTCATGTGGGATGCTTGGGAATAGAACCGCAGCCCTCTTGTCTAAGAGCAGATTCGGTTTTGCTGTCTTAACTGCTGAGCAATCAATCTCTCCATAGCCAGGCCCGTGGTTTTTTTTTAGAACCACTCTCAGTTGTATCTAAGCCTCACCTGGACGAAAGTGATATGTAGCTTAGAGGATAGACCTCAAATGTCTGAAATGCTTATCCTCCACTTCCTTAAGAAGCTGGGATTGAACATGGAAGGCGTCGTAGTTACGCTGGCACCATGGAGCATGCATTTATGTGGTGCAAAGTTCTTATGACGACACAGGGCTTCCCATCGCAGTGGCATTAGGATGAGCGAAAAGGCAATGTACAGATACTTCCTTGGGCCAGATCTATATATCTAGCATACATATCACCAGCGTTCTATCGCTCATACGACAGTCCTTCGCACACACGCTTAATCCTAGGACACACTGCACTTACCGATGGTTCTGCGCTAATCTGTCGAATGGCCTAGCCCTCCTCTTCTCCTCCCCTCCTCTTCCTCTTCTCTTTCATCTCTGATTTTGATGATTTCTTCTTCTCTTGTTTTTTTTTTTATCGTCATTTTTTGGAGACAGGGTCATCCGCACGTAACAGCAGCCTGTCTGGAACTACTCTGCTAGAACCGAAGGTCTGCTTTGAACTACCACAAACAGAGTCCAATCACTGCCTGCTGCCTCAACGTGAGGCTAGAGGATTAAAGGCAGATGCATCCAGCTACACCCTTAAATGGCTACGGCCTCAGTCTTGCGCTGTCTTCTTTTTAGGTGGACAGCTTCTCTAAGGGCCGAGGCATGAGTCCGTCCAACTCTTGACAGCTACAAATTGATCCTCTGGATCTCAGCTTCCCACCATTGGAGTGGTAACTCGCGCGAGTGCATGAGTCCACACCCTCTCTTATTATTAATATAGGGTTTTTTCTGAGGTGGATGGCCGGGTGAGATAAGGAGTGATGATGAATAGGAGTCTTACTATAGACCGTGCTCCAGAGCTTGGCCTTGTAAACTTTCTAGTGGCTCCGTCTCCTTCATCTCAATCTAGTGCATGCTAGGATTACAGAGGTGCACTTCCAAATCTAGCTTATTTCTACAGATTAAAAAAAATTTTTTTTTTTTTTTTTTTTTTTTTGTTTTTTATATTTTATTATAATTATTTATAATATATAATGTTATATATAACAATGCTTTGATACTATATAAGAGGACAATTAAATAAATAAAAACACATAATATAATATAAAACAATCATACATAAATTATGTATATAATAGGACTACTTAAATATATTAGTTAGTAATAAAGAGGCGCCACATTATGTGCAAGCATAAAGACATTAACCCCACAGAGACCAAGAAAGAAGATAGAGGCTCCAGTATCTGTTGTGATTCCTTCCTATCCCCTGGGTGCGTGTGAATGTCGAGTCCTTCTCGCAAGGGCACCACGTGCTGTCTAATATAGTCTCAAAACCAATTCATGCCAGGCCCATTCTACCTAGCTTGTTAGCTACAAGATGTTTGACCCATGGGTCTTTCTTACAACGCCTGCTTAGTTTAGTTAGGTGATCATATACTAATCATGGCTAATAAGGTAATAGCCTAGACGTGGGCCTAAGGATGACTTATCTAACCCCAGAATACCAGACCAGAATGTACTGTGGCTGAAGGTTTGGAAATGGGAGAAAGGTGAAGCGGGTCACAGTTATCCCGTGGAGTGAGTCGCTATGGCATGAAAGGTATGATGTATGAGTAGCCATGAGATAGTGTGCACTAAGAAATGCCATCAACTGCATAATACACAGTATGAGACAGAGAAAGTAGAACTTGAAAACCAGAGAAATGGAGAAAAGAGGAGACCTATGGCAGCTTTCTCAAAAAATGAGACAGTGCTGCGTTTCAAGCGTAGTGTTGCCCCAGTTTTTCAGGTGCCGGTGGTTGAAAGTTGCCAACCTGCAGTTGAAGTTCCAAAATGAAATCCCTCTGACTGTTTATGATTAATAGTGCTAGTTCTAAGTCCTCAGAACAATGACTTAAGTAAATTTATGAAATCACTAGATAAACCAGACAAGCGCGATGAATTAAAAAACATCAGCTGAGAGTCCTCTTCTGCCTTCCTCCCTCATACCACTCCCATCTATGTAAGTATAATCTGACCTTGAGTTCTACCAGAGTTGTACAAACAGTTTGCTCATTGGACTTTGTCCTATTAAATAACAAGACATTTGATGGTGAGCCTATGATAGCAATAAAAAAGTAATACAGCTCATAGTTACACAGAGAGAGTCCTTAGCTTCTGGGACTAGAAGCAGTCTAATTTGAGTAAAGACCACGGTACATACATATAATCATGGCTTAAAACAATTAAGGACAACGAGAGAGAAAACTCAGTAATATATGATGAAGGTGATTCGAATGAAGTTGCCATTAACAACAACGGGTGGTTCGTGGGGGAGTAATGGCTTATTGGGTAAAGGGCTTTGTAGTTCAAATTCCCAGAACCATAAAATTCCCAGGCATAAAAGATGGGGGGTGTAATCTGTCTATGATCCTAGCTCAGGGAGGCAGAGGCGGGAATTACGCGCTACAAACAAGACGTTGGCGAGCCAGACAAGCCACAATATCAAGCTCCAGATTGGTGGAGAGACTGTTGGCCTGCAGAAGATAATTGAGAGGAAAGTTACACTAGAGAAGATGCCTGCAATTCATCACAAACTCAGTGGCGGCGTGTAGCCGCCACTAGCGCATTGATATCCACACGACACAACAAGGGTCAAAATCAACGACATTGCAGCCGCACATGATAGCCAATACATTTTTTTAAATGGCCTACACAGAACCATTACAAATGTGTTCTTGACGAAAGACAATCCTTGAGGCTGCAATGGAGAGGAGGAAGAACGTGTACAGTAGCAGGCAGGACAGCTGAGAAGCCAGTCGCTGTGTGGAGGACACTGCTTCGAACAAGCCTTTTAGCTCTGTTAACCATCTCAACCAATGGTGAGTGCGACATTAACAAGAAATGAGAAACTCTTTCATGAAGTAACCTGGCATCAGCTGATCTGTGATTGGCGGTGGCGGGAATGTTGCTACTCTGTAAGTCTTGAACGAGATTATCGGCAATCAAAAAATGTCTACGCATAACCTGTCAATACTGGATCATGACTCTAGCTGTTTACCGCATGATGAAGTCCTACTAATCGAAACAAACAAACAGAGTACTGTCATTTTAAATAAAACAAAGGCAAGAAAGGATGACAACAATGGTAGCTCACAAATGTCGGTTAACTAGTTTATATATAATCACCTGTATCTAAAGGTAATATAAAAGTATAGTTTAGAGAGTACAGTAAAAAGAAATATTTACGACCAGTAGTAATATATAATTGTTCAAGAAACACACACAAAGATATAGGCAGAGAACCAATCCAAGAAATACACATTCTTATACACTTAATGTTTCAAAAAAAGACTTAATGTCCACTAATATTATATATTCGTATGAATGACCAAATAATATCAACGAACAAGACCTATTTGGCAGTTACTTTTAATAGACTCTCTATAAACTGTTTATTAACAAAAGTCATAACAATGTTGCTGTTTGTGGAAAAAAATAAAAAGGAGTGGGCCCTTTACTCCACGTTCTTGGCTGGTCCTTTGATTAACCCGAATTGTGTCTCCTAAAAAAATATACCATATATATAGGTATCTATATATATATATACAGTTATGAGAAGTTAACTTATAGGTGTAGATTCCTACTCCATCTACACAGTTATTTCCTTGCCAAGTTTTAGATTAAAAGTGTAGGGAACCAAACTAAAGGACAACTCAAAGCTAAACGATCGCGATTGATTTACCACATACCTGCCACTTCTGGCCATTTTTTTTGTCAAATTTATTTTTTCATTTTGTATGTCTAAAGATGAGTGTAACTGGTGTGCAAGGTAGGTTTGGTGCGACCCCCAGTGTCGTGCAATGACAGCTTGGAGGTCAGAAAGAGGTGTTGGATTCCCTTGGAACTGGTGTTAAAGACTGGAGTTAAAGACGGTTCTAGCTGCCAGTGTGGGTGCTGGGAAAATTGAACCTGGGTTCACTCTGAAAGGAGGAAGTCATGGTTACTTAACCCTTTTGTTGCCCCTCAAATTATGGTCTTTTTTTTGTTTTTTTTTTTTTTGTATATATATATATATATATATATATATATATGTATATATATATGTATATTTTTTTTATGGAACACAATTGGTTATCAAAATGGACCAGAGTAGTCATCTATCCACAAACAGCAAACATTTCATGACTTTTGTTAATAAAAGTTCATAGAGTCTATTCCAAAGTAACGCCAAATAAAGGTCGTTGTTAATAATTATGTAGGTCAATTCTAGAATTATAATAATTATGGAACATTAAGTTATTTTTTTAGAACATTAAGTTATAAAAGAATGTGTATTCTTGTTGGTTTCTCTTGGCTATATCTTTTGTGTGTGTTTTAGACAATTATATAAACTACTGTGATAATTTTCTTTTACTGTAACTCTCTAAATTACTTTTATTTACTTAGAATAAGGTGATTATATTATAAAGTTAAGCACATTTGTGAGCTACAATTGTTGCATAAATCTGCACATTTGTTCCTATTTAAATGACCATATCATGGTTTGTTTGTGATTAGTCAGGACATCATGCAGGATAACAGCATAACCAGCATGAGGTAGTCGACATGATTCTTAAATATTTGTTTCAAAGTACTTAATTGAGTAGGACAAAGCTGATTGGCCCCAGGACACCCTAATCTCCCACCATCAAGCTGATGCCAGGGTTACTTCAATGAAAGAGTTTCTCATTTCTTGTTACAGTCGCACTCAACATTGGTTGAAATGGTTAACAGAGCTAAAAGAGCTATTTCGAAGCCAGTGTCCTCCAACAAGCGACTGAGCTTCTCCACTGTCCCTGCCTTGCTCACTGTACACTGTCTTCCTCCTCTCCATTGCAGCCTCAAGGATCTCGTCTTTCTCAAGAACCACATTTGTAATGGTTCTGTGGTAGGCCATTTAAAAAATGTTTTTGCATGTGCGTGCATGTGTGTTTGCTTGTGTGTGTACATGCGTGTGGCAGCCCCACTGAGGTTGATGTTGGGCATCTTCCTCTATTGCTCTCCAATTTATCTCTGAGGCAAAGTCTCTCCACCAATCTGGAGCTTGATATTGTGGCTTGTCTGGCTCGCCAACTTGCTGTAGGGATTCCCTGCCTCTGCCTCCCTGAGCTAGGATCATAGACAGATTACACCCCCCATCTTTTATGCCTGGGAATTTTATGGTTCTGGGAATTTGAACTACAAAGCCCTTTACCCAATAAGCCATCTCCCCAGACCCCTGT
Source organism: Rhizomys pruinosus (assembly GCA_009823505.1). Classification (NCBI taxonomy): domain Eukaryota; kingdom Metazoa; phylum Chordata; class Mammalia; order Rodentia; family Spalacidae; genus Rhizomys; species Rhizomys pruinosus. The sequence continues at coordinate 1,285,029 of VZQC01008131.1, forward strand.
GTTATGCAACTCGATACTTAATTATATACTGTTTTCTGCTGGTCTTTAATTGTTTTAAGCATGTTATATATTCTCTTCTCAACTAGACTGCAGTCCCAGAAGCTAAACTTTTGTGTAATAGAGCTGGTATTACTTTTATGCTAATAGGCACCATCATGTCTTGTTATTTATAGGAAAGTCCAAAATGAGCAACTGTTTTTGTACAACTCTGGCCAGAACTCAAGGTCAAATACTTCATGTGGGAGTGTATGAGGGAGGAGGCAGAAAGGACTCTCACTATGTTTTTTAATTCATCGGATTGTCTGGTTACAGTGAACATAAATTTACTTAAGTATGTTTAACTAGATAGGCATCTATAATAAACAGGAGGATTTCATGGAACTCAACTGCAGGTTGGCAATTCAACCACACGACACTAAAACTGGGAACTGGTCTGAAAGCAGCCACTGTCTCTTTTTTGAGAAGCTGGCATGGTCTCCTCTCTCCATTTCTCTGTCCAGCTACTTCTTTCTTACTGTGTAGATGCAGGTGAGTTGTCCTTATCTGTGCACACATTCTCATGGCTACTCCAACATCAACCTTTCATGCTAGGACTCATCTCCACGGGAAACTGACCCAGCCTTCACCTCCCATTTCCAAACTTCAGCACGACTGGTCTGTAATGGGTTAGCTAGTCATCCTTGGCCCAGTTGGCTATTACCTATTAGCAAGAATTATGTATCATGACACCATACTAAACTAAGCAGGGTTGTAGAAAGACCCATGGTCAAACATCTGTAGTAACAAGCTAGGTAGAAGGGCCTGGCATGATGGTTTAGTGATTAAGAGCACTGGCTGCCCTTGCAGAAGACTCCAGTTCCCAGCACCCATATGGCAGATAACAACAGAATATAGCTCTATTTCTTCTGGTCTCTGTGGTTAATGCATGCACATTATGCACTAACATATATATATAAAACACTCATACATAAAATAAAAATAAATGTACTTTTTTTTAATCTGTAGAAATAAGCTAGATTTGGAAGTGCACCTCTGTAATCCTAGCATAGCACTAGAGAGTAGAAGGAGAAGGACCACTAAAAGTTCAAGGCCAGCCTGGTCCATATAGTAAGACTCTAATTCATCATCACTCCTTACCTTCCACCCCCAGCCACCTCAAAAAAACCCTTCTAATAATAAGATGAGGGTGGTGACTCATGCCTGCAGTACCAGCTCTGTGGGAAGCTGAGACAGAGGATCATTTGAGTTCAAGAGTTGAGGACCAGCCTCGGCCCTGTAGAGAAGCTGTCACAAAAAGAAGAAAGAAGGGGCAGGGTGGGTGGTGCATGCCTTTAATCCTAGCACTCAGGAGGCAGAGGCAGGTGGATCTTTGTGAGTTCAAAGCCAGCCTGGTCTACAGAGTGAGTTCCAGGACAGCTGCTGTTACAGGGAGACCCTGTCTCAAAAAGACAAAAAAAAAAAAAGATGAAGAAGAAGAAAAAGGAGAGGAGGAGGAGGAGGAGGAGAAGAGGAGGAAGAGGAGGAAGAGGAGGAGGAGGAGGAGGAGGAAGGGAGTTGGGATGTAGTTTATTTGGAGGGGTGCTTGCCTATCATGCATGAAGCCCTGTGTTCAATAACTAGCACCACATAAATGCACATGGTGGTACACTCCTGTAATCCCAGCACTTAAGAAGTGGAGATAGCAATTTCAGAATTTGAGGTCATCCTCAAGTACATATTAAGTTCAAGGCTAGCTTAGGATACATGAGAGTGTCTAAAAAAAAACAGGGCTGGATGGAGAGATGGCTCAGCAGTTAAGAGCACCAACTGCTCTTGCAGAGGACCTGGGTTCTATTCCCAGCACCCACATGACAGCTAAGAACCATCTTTAAGCCAGGCGTGGTGGTGCACACCTTTAATCCCAGCACTTGGGAGGCAGAGGCAAGTGGATCTCTGTGAGTTCAAGGCCAGCCTGGTCTACAGAGTGAGTTCCAGGCCAACTGGGGCTATAGGGAGACCCCATCTCAAAAGGACAAAAACAAACAAAAAAACAACAACAAAACGTGACAGGAAAGGAAAATAAAGTTAAAATGTATGTGTGAAATTGACACAGTGGCTTTTATTTGTGTCTTCCCATTAATTCACATATTTCTTTTTCCCATGCTGGGCTCTCATAACCTACTTTGAGAAATGTATCCCTCATCTAGTGGAATACACTGCCAACAGACATGTTGTTACTAATGGATGCTATACTTCTGCCTCTTTGACCAGGCCAGCTCAGGATAGCACTTTTCCCAAGGCAGGACAAGTTGTTTTATCCTAGGATATTTGATTTAAAACCAAGAAAATGTCCACTGGTCTTTTGAGAGGGAAGGCTGTGATTTGGAACTGCTTTGGAGTCACCATTCCCCTATACTATGCAGAGAGAGAGAGAGAGAGAGAGAGAGAGAGAGAGAGAGAGAGAGAGAAGAGAGAGAAAGAGAGAATGAGAATGAATCTATAAGGAAAAGAATGAAGCAGATGTCCCAAGAAAGCAGGAAGAAGAGAAGGAAGCAAGCTTTGGATTCTTCAAAGCTGAGTTATCTCTGTTTCTTAACGTCCAAATACTTCATTGCCTTGAGTTCTATGAGCCATCTCCACATTCTTTTTTGCTTAAATTAGCTGCTGTTGGTTTCTATTTGCAACTAAAATAGTTGTAACTGAGACATCCAGATTAAAAGTAAGAGCGAGCCTTCCTATACTTGCTCACTGAGACAGCGGTTGTATTAACATGCCAATATTTCATTGCCGTGAAAGGCTTCTAAATTTATCCTGTAGACTCACATATCTGTGTGGCTATAGAGTACATCTGTTGGTGACTCATGAGGATTAAACAGTACGAGAGGCCTCCATTTCCTGATTGTCACTTGGAGGGTAGATAGATGCTTGCTTGCTTGATTTTCTTTCTCTCTGCAATACTGGGGATTGAACCCAGGGCCTCATGCAGGCCAAATACTCTATCACTGAGCTATATCCTCTGATGGGTTCTGAAAAGAGAAAAATTTATCAAACAAAATTGACCTTGAATTTTTTTGTCATTTAGTAAATTTATTATGACTGATGTTTTCAAAGCATTTCACCTTCATATTAATTCTCTAAGGAGGTATTAAGACATAATTTTTATTTCATAAAAAAAACTGAGGCTCAAAAAAATAAATTGATGTTTTTAGTATCTTTTCCCTCCCTCTTCCACAACGGAAATCACTTCAACTTTTTTTTTTTGGTATTTTTGAGACAGGGTCTCCATTTAGTCCCAGCTGGCCTGGAGCTTGCTCTGTAGGCCAGGCTGACCTTGAACTCACAGAGATCTGCCTGCCTCCACCCCGAGTGCTGGGACTAAAGGCATGTGCCACCATGCCCAGCTCACTTAAACTTTTATTTTATTTTTTCACTTCAACTTTTTTTTTGGTCTTTTCGAGACAGGGCTTCCCTGTAGCCCCAGCTGTCCTGGAACTCACTCTGAGGACCAGGCTGGCCTTGAACTCACAAAGATCTGCCTGCCTCTGCCTCCCAAGTGCTAGGATTAAAGGCGTTCGACACACACCTGGCCCACTTCAACTTTTAATATCTATTTTCTTTTTTTTTTAATTAAAAAAAATTTTATTTATTTTTTTTATGTGTATGAGTGTACTGTCTGCACGCAGGTCTGTGCACCTGTGTCATACAATGCCGAGGAGGTCAGAAAAGGGCGTTGGATCCCCTGGAACTGGAGTTAGAGATGGTTCTTGCCATGTTGGTGCTGGGAATCGAACCCAGGTCATCTGCAAGAGCAGCCAGCGCTCTTAACCACTGATCTCTCTAGCCCCTAATATCTATTTTTTTGGGGGGGGCTTTTTCAAGACAGGGTCTCCCTGTAGCTCCAGCTGTCCTGGAACTCACTCCGTAGACTAGGCTGGCCTTGAACTCACAAAGATCTGCCTGCCTCTGCCTCTGGAGTGCTAGGATTAAAGGTGTGCACCACCACATCCAGCCCTATTTTCAAACCTTATAGAAATAGAGTCATTGATATGGACTCGGGTGCAACTTCTTTTAGTAAAAAATATTTTGTTTATTTCTATTATTATTATTTTGTATATATGAGTGTATTGTCTGTATGCATTTAAGTGCACCTATGTTGTGCACAACTTCTTTTTTACAAAAAATATTTTATTTGCTGGGCGTAGTGGTGCATGCCTTTAATCTCAGCACTCAGGAGGCAGAGACAGAGGGATCTCTGTGAGTTCAAGACCAGCCTGGTCTACATAGTGAGTTCCAGACCAGCTGGGGCTACAGGGAGACCCTGTCTCAAAAAGACCAAAAAAAAATTTCCCCCTTTTCTTTCCTTTTTTTTAAAATGTGGTCTCAGGCTGGGTGTGGTGGCACACAGTTTTAATATCAGCACCCAAGAGACAGAGGCAGACCAATCTCTGTGAGTTCAAGACCAGCCTGGTCTACATAGCAAGTTCCAGGTTAGCTGGGGCTATAGGGAGGCACTGCCTCAAAAAAGAGACCCCCCAAAAAAACATTTTATTATTTTTGTGTGTATGAGTATACTGCCTGCATACATACAAGTGCACCCACGTCCAATGCCCACAGAGGTCAGAAGAAGACATTGGATTCCTCTGGAACTGGAATTATGGACAGTTGTTAGCTGCCATATATGATTGTTAGGAATTGAACCAGGTCCTCTACAAGAGCAGCCAGCGCTCCTGACTCTGAGCCCTCTCTCCAACCCTGGGTGCAACTTGACTCACATGAGATTAACTCACATTGTTGTGATGATGCTAAATGCACTCCTCTTTCTACATACTATTCTGTCATATGATTTGACTTCAATTTAGGTTTCTATTCTGTTAGCTACAGATATTTAGATTGTTTTCAGTTTGTTGCTACCACAAATGATATTGCTTATCAGTATTGATCAGATATTAGCATACCACATATGCACTCTATTGAGTTAAATGCCTAGGAATGAAATTACTTAGTCAAAAGTTCAGAGTTTGTTTTTTTTGTTTTGTTGAGTTTGTGCATGTGTGCCTTTAGATGGTTGTTGTTGTTGTTGTTGCTGCTGCTGCTGACCTTAAAACATAGGGAGGCTAAGGAAGAAAAGCCTGAAAGTGGGGATATGTTTCTTTGGAAGATACATTCTCTTCCCTTGGTTTTATGTGCGACAGGGAGGAGAACAGCTCTCTCCTCACCTCAGGCCAAATGAAAGGTATCTCTGGATCAAGTGGTAGAATGCTTGCCTGTATCATGTGGCCCTGGGTTGAATTCTTAGCATGGAGGGTGGGGGAGACGAGAGAGAGAGAGAGAGAGAGAGAGAGAGAGAGAGAGAGAGAGAGAGACTCAGACCTTCTATGCTGGTCTTTGAGGAATGACTTGGATCTGAGTCTCATTGAGGGTGAAAAAAGGCAAAAGTTTCACCTGCATTCCCAGGAGTGGTGGGTGTGAACCAGACTTTAACGTACAGTAAATTAAGTTAACTGTGTCCCAAGGGACAAAATGAAATCCTGTTGCGTAGCACTATTTCTTTGAAGACATGAACAGACATCTAATCACCCCAGATAAAGAGCCAACAACAGACTAAAGGGAGGATACTACCCAAATCTAACTTGGAGAAGCAGGGAGTTTTATTGCCGTCACCCGCAGGAGTATGGATGACTCAAAGACAGCTGCACCATCAAAAGCCCACTCCATCGCAGGTGACAGCTCAGGAAAGTTGGAAACCTGGAACTCACTGCACAACTTCCAGGCGGCACAGCGAGTTAAGAGTGTCTCATCCAGGAAGCTCAGCTAGTCCCTGCTTCAGTGGTCTGAGCCTCTTCCAGATGACTTGGCTTCAGATGACTCTTCCAGATGACTGTTCTGGGTCCCTTGTAGGCAGTTCAGCTTGCATGAGGGCATCTCTCAGTGGTCATTAGGACATGCACATAGAGGCCAGAGGTCAGTGCTGGGTGTCTTCTTCAACCACATCACGTGTCCGTGTAATCAACACAGGGTCTCTCACTGAACCTGAAGGTAGGTCATCTAGTTTGGCTAAACTGGCTTGTCATGAGCCTCCAGGATCCTCCCATCTCTATCTCCCCAGTACTATGGTCATAACCTTGTCACTCCTGGCTTTCACATGAGTTCTGGGTATCTAAACGCAAGACCTCATGCTTATATGGCAAACTTAACCCAGTGAGTCACCACCTAACCCCTCTTTATCATATTTTTAAACCCTAGCCTGTTTGTCCCTTGCTCACATTTTCAGGCCTGTTTTTCACTTTTTTTTTTTTTTTTTTTTTTTTTTGGTCTTTTTGAGACAGGGTCTCCCTGTAGCCCCAGCTGTCCTGGAATTCGCTCTGTAGACCAGGCTGGCCTTGAACTCACAAAGATCCGCCTGCCCCTGCCTCCCAAGTGCTAGGATTAAAGGTGTGCGCCACCACGCCCGGAAGTTCTTTGGGTATATTAAACATAGTAGGTTTTCCTTTCTCCCCTCTCCAACTTCTCATGGTGGTAGGTATGGAAGCCAGGGTTTCAATTCACACCAGGCAAGCTTTCTACCACTGAGCTCCTGTGCTAGCCCTAAACATAGTAATTTTATGTGAGTTTACCAGTTACAATACTTGAAGTCTTTACAGACCTGATTCTGCTGGTTTTTTTTCTTTTCTGTTGATTCTTGCCCCAAAGTCTTATTTTCTTTTGTTGCTAGATTTTCTTATTTGTGTGTGTGTGTGTGTGTGTGTGTGTGTGTGTGTGTGTGTTTAATTTTAGGGCAGGTGTGGTGGTGAATGCCTTTAATCTCAGCACTAGGGAGGCAGAGGCAGGCAGATCTCCGTGAGTTCAAGGCCAGCCTGGTCTACATAGCAAGTTCCAGGCCAACTGAGACTCTGTCTCAAAAATACCAAAAAAGAAAAAAAAAAATTAGGCTGGGTATGGTGGCACCTTATTGTAATTCCAGTACTTACTTAGGAAGCAAAAGCAGGAGGATCTCTGTTAGTGTGAGGCCAGCCTGGGTTACCCAGAGAGTGTCAGGGTAGCTAGAATTCTATAGTAAGACCCTGTCTCAAAATAATTTTTTTAAATTATTTAAAATTATGTGTATTTGTGGGTATATGTGTGGGTGTGTAAGTACAGGTTCCCTACAGTCTAGAAGAGGCTGTCAGATTCTCAAACTTGGGTCTTCTAAAAGAGGAGCACGTGCTCTTAAACATGAGCCATCTCTTCAGCCTGTAGATTCTATTTACTATAAATAAATTATATAGGAGCTGAATCACCAGCTTTGGGATTTTATCCATGGAATTTCCTTGAGATCCAGGTTGAAACTGAGATCATCTTGCCCATTGCCTAAGGGAGCTTCTGGTGTGGGAGTACTTCCTGTTCTATGATCATCTGAGGTTTCAGACCTACAGGGAGCAGATTTTGAGACTGAATATGAACCCGAATCCATCTTATGATAGCCAGTGTTCAGGAGAGATTTTTTTTTCCCCTCATCTTATGCTTGCTCAAGTTCAAGATAAAGAAGGGTTTTGGGGGTTGTTTTTTTTTTTTTTTTTTTTGTCTGTTTGGGGTTTTTGTTTTGTTTCTTTTTTTCTGCCTACTTCTGAATGATTAATTTCTCCTTGGGACTTTCACAGTCTCAAGTCTACTGGGATCCTCTATTAGAGTCTACTTGGGCAAGCCCTAGGGATTGTCCTGCCTCCCCCCTTACTCTGCCATCAAAGTAGAAATTCAAGTTCCTCAAGATTCCTCAGAAGCCTCACCATCAGCTGTCTTTAGTGTCCACTTTACTGCTTAGCCTGCTTTCATTCATTTTAGACGTCATGGGTTTCCTTGAAACACGTCAGTCCATCGACATCATGAGCTTTGCAGGAAAATGGCTGGAGCTAGAGGACGAGTGAAGTAACACAGTCCCAGAAAAACAAACGACGAATGGTATCCCTCATCTGTGGATGCTAGTGCCAATTACCTAGTTGTAAGTATTTCTTGTGCACGGCCCCTTGAGCTTTTGTCCAAAGCAGTTGGGAGTGATGCATATTGGAAACAACAACAACAACGAGAACAACAGCAACAACAGAAAGGACTGCATTGAAGAACTGACTGAAACAGTGAACTTCTGCTCAAAACAGTCAACTTCCACATGGAGAATATTGAGAAAGACTGAGAAAGAGATGAAAAGCATGTTTGGCAGAATGCATGAGCTCTGGTGGGGTGGGGGAATGGGGTGGCACAGGTCTAAATCTGATAAAAAAAATTAATGAATTAATTAATTAAAAAAAAACACATCAGTCAATAAGATAGTCACAAGTGGTTTTTCCCCAAGTGGGAGTACCATACTTTTTTTTTTATAAAGTATTTTTTTAATTTTATTTATTTTTGTATGTGTATGAATGTACCGTCTGCACGTAGGTTTGTGCACCCGTGTGGTGCAATGCCGCGGAGGTCAGAAGAGGGTCTCAGATTCCCCTGGAACTGGAGTTCTCCTGGAATTGGAGTTACAGATGGTTCTTAGCTGCCATGTGGGTGCTGGGGATCAAACCCGGGTCCTCTGCAAGAGCAGTCGGTGCTCTTAACCACTAGGCTATCTCTCCAGCCCCATTTTTTAAAATTATTATTAAATATCATTCTTTATTCAATTTTTTTTCTTGTCTGTATTTTATTATTTTTATTTTTTTATGTGTATGAGTGTACTATCTGCATGTAGGTTGCTGCACCCATGTTGTTCAATGCCACAGAGGTCAGAAGAGGGTGTCATGAGGCATATGGAAGACACTCCCCTGCTCCGCTGGGGGGGGCAGAAGAGGGTGTCGGATTCCCCTGGAACTGGAGTTAAAGACGGTTCTTAGCCGCCACGTGGGTGCTGGGAATCAAACCCGGGTCCTCTGCAAGAGCACTCAGTGCTCTTAACCACTGAGCCATCTCTCCAGCCCCATACCATACTTTTTTATAGCCACTCCTCAGGCTCTGTCAAATTTCTCCCAGACATGCGTACTTCTGAAAACTTTTGGTTATTTGGGAGTAAGTGGGTAGAATGCCTGGTTTTTCACACAAGCATGGCCATTTAACTGAAACTGGGAATCACAAATAAGGGGACTTTCATCCTTGCCCATCCCTGAGCTCAGCTTCTTCAAACAGCTGGACGCACGTTTCACAATGAGATGAACAGCAAGAGATACCTGTAACATTTCCAAACAATCATTTGCAAAGGTAGTAGAAACACTTCATTCTTTTTTTTAGTCCCAAGGACGGAACCCAAGATCTTCCTCATGCTACACAAGTGCTCTACAACTGAGTTGTGACCCCAGACCCAAGAACATAATACCCGAATTAAAATAATCCTGCAGAGGAGTCTGTGGAACTACAGTGAATCGTCACATTCATCAACCAATAGTGAAATACATGTGCAGTTTACAGCAGGGAGCTGCCGAATTCCCCAGGACAGAGGAGACTGGAGCTGTTGGGTGACTAGAACTTTGCTAGGGTCTATAGTCACTTACAATGGGCCAGCTCCTCAGTGGGGCTTTATATAGACTTCCCAGCTCCATGGACAAAATGAATGACTGTTCTCCCAAGGCTGTAGCCTTTCATTTCCAGAGAGTATTTTCTAGCCTCTTTCACAGATGGGTAGGCATTATTTCAGCAAATGGGAAGTGAACCATAACAAGCTCCTTCAGGATTATTCTTTCTTATGTGTAGTTCTGGGGATGAAACCCAGGATTTTCCATATAGTAGGCAAGTGCTCTACCTCTGAGCCCTAGTCCCACTTCTTAGTCATGAAAGGATTTTTTGTTGTTATTGGTTGAGGATGGGATATCAATCATGTGACAGAGACTGGCCTGGAACTCTTTCATCCTGCCTCCACCTGCCAAGAGCTAGGATCACAGGAATGTACCACTACATCCAGGCTTAGGTATTTCAGACAGAGATTAATTATATAGCCCTGGCTAGAATAGAACTCCCTATGTAGCCCAGGCTGGCCTCAAATTTGTAACTGTCCTGCCTCTGCTTCTTGAGTTCTGGGTTTATAGGCATGAGCTACCACACTAAGCTTTGTAAAAGTATTTAACATTAAACTAATTAGAAACAAACAATTCTAGATCGTGGGATCTTCTAAAACCAATTTTGCTTATAATCATTAAAAATATTAATGTCATATGACAATGTCATAATGAAACCCATTATTTTGTATGGTAACTTTAAAAAGGAGAAATTTATATTAGTGACATAAAAAAGGGGGGGAACAAATGACTTTCCTAAATTAAAGAAGATTAAACAGACATGCACTTTATTAAATTTTAACTTAGAGGGGAAACTAGTTTGAAAGGAACAATTTTAAAATAGTTGAAAGGGAACAATTTTAAATTGTGAATATATATTAGATAATACTACGGTTTAAATGTTATATTTCTTATGTGAAAGATCAATTTTTATAGTTTTATAGCAAAATGTCCTTGGTCTTAGGAGATGCATAAAAATATTGACGGATAGCCGGGCGTGATAGCGCACACCTTTAATCCTAGCATTCAGGAGGCAGAGGCAGGCAGATCTTTGTGAGTTCAAGCTCAGCTTGGTCTACATGGTGAGTTCCAGGACAGCTGGAGCTACAGGAAGACCTTGTCTCAAAAAGATCAAAAAGGGGCTGGAGAAATAGGTCAGCGGTTAAGAGCACCAGCTGCTCTTGCAGAGGACCTGGGTTCGACTCCCAGCACCCACATGGTGGCTAGGAACTGTCTTTAACTCCAGTTGCAAGGGAATCCAACACCTTCTTCTGACCTACACAGCATTCCTCCACATGCGTGCACCTACCTACATGCAGACAGTACACTCATACACATAAAAAAAAAAAAAAAAATCAGGCCGGGCATGGTGGCGCACGCCTTTAATCCTAGCACTTGGGAGGCAGAGGCAGGCAGATCTTTGTGAGTTCAAAGCCAGCCTGGTCTACAGAGTGAGTTCCAGGACAGCTGGGGCTTCAGGGAGACCCTTTCTCGAAAATTAAAAAAAAAAATCAAAAAAAAAAAAAAAAGAAAAAGAAAGATGAGTAGATAGAGGCAGACAGACAGACAGACAGAGGAAGCAAATGTTATAGAAGCTAAGGACAGGTAAATCTAAGTGAAAGGTATATGGTTCATAGTGCCTACTGTTTCCAGTTTTTGTAGGTTCGATTCCCTGTCCCTGTCTTTGAGACAAGGTCTCCTGCAGCCTACACTGTCCTCAGAACTTCCTATATAGCTAAAGATAAGCCAGAAAAAAATCCTCCTGCCTCTACCTCCCAAGGGCTGGGGTTATAGACTTACACTTTTATGCCCACTTGGATTGGATGGTTTTCAAAATAAAATTTTTAGAAAATGTTGGGGCTGGAGGGGTGTAGGTCAGTGCTAGTTCATTTACCTGGCATGTCCAAGCCCTGGGTTCAATCCCCAGGACCACAAAAAAGTGAGGAAAAATGTAAATATCTGTAATGGGCTAGTTTTGATGGCCAATGCCTTTAATCCCAGCACACCAGAAGCAGAGGCAAGTGGATCTCTGTGAGTTCAAGGCCAGCTTGGTCTACATAATGAGTTCCAAGACTGCTGGAGCTATAGGGATACAGGGAGACCCTGTCTCAAAAAGACCAAATAATAACAACAAACAAACAAACAAACAAATCTGTAATGGTTCTGAACTATGCCTGGAAATTTACACTGAAAAAATACCCTGTTTCTGACAAAATTCAGGTAGCCTTTTGGTTTTGTTGCTTTTTTATTATTCTTATTGTATGTGCATACATGCAGTGCCTGCAGAAGACAGAGGAAGGTGTTTGATCCCCTGGAACTGGAGTTATGGACAGTTGTTAGGTGCCGTGTAGGATTTGAACCCAAGTTTTCTGCAAGAACAGCCAGTGCTCTTAACCACTGAGCCATCTCTCCAGCTGCCCAGGTAGTCTTTTTGTGGGTGTAGTATAATTATTTTTTGTGAAGGAGGGGAGAGATTGGGGATCAAGCCTATCACATACTAGGCAAATATTCTACCATTGAGCTATATATACTCCTAGCTCAAAATTTTGGGGGGTGGTGGTAGTCTTTTTTTTTTTTTTTTTTTTGACACAGTGGTCTCCATATAGCCCCTAGCTGGCCGGGCTCACTCTTTAGTCCAGTGCTGGCCTTGAACTCACAAAGATCTCCCTGCCTCTGCCTCTGAGTGCTAGGATTAAGGCATGTGTACCAGCCCACGCTGAAAGCGGTTCTTAGCCGATATGTGGGTGCCTGGGAATTGAACCCAGGTCCTCTGGAAGAGTAGTCCGTGCTCTTAAACTGCTGAGCCATCTCTCCAGCCCCTCAAAAAAGAATTTTTAACAGCAGAGGAAAGACAATCACCAAAGATCCTGTAACTTGCTAACAACGGACACTCCTTTCCTCTGCGGGGGGGGGGGGGGGGGGGGGGAACAGCCGCAGGCTTGCTGTGTTCTGGAATCCAATAACCTACTTCTTGATTTTGCAGAGGGCCGACCTTGACAATTTCTAAATAATTCTGAAGTGCTGAAGATAGTCACAGGAAGAAAGGAAAAGAATGTTTTAGAAAACACTGTTCTCTGGAGTCAAGCTTGAGAACAGGTTTATAAGAAGATTTGAGGATTTAATAAAACAGGGATTTAAAAAACAAGAGAACAGGAGTCTCTTTGATATGGATTTATCAAGAGTTTGATCCAGTTAGGAAAGACTCACTTCCAGGTGGTCTAATTAATAAGACGGATTTGAGAAGGAAATTAATGGTGAAAGTAGAGAAATATTCTGAAAAATAATATGATTTTACAAAAGTCACAGCCTTTGCGTTTCTCTTCCAGTCTTCTAAATTCCTTTCACAGACCTCTGCTCTTTCCTTTTCTTGACACCCTCATCCATTTCCTGTCCTTAACCAGTAACTCAGTATAAGATCTGAAATTTTGGGGCGTTGGAGAGATGGCCTAGCGGTAAGAGCGCTGACTACTCTTACAGAGGGACCCGGGTTCCGATCCCCCAGCACCCACACACACAGATACCTATAACTCAGTCCAGGGAATCTGACACCCTCTTCTGATCTCCCTGGCATTGCATGACACGGTGACAAACCTACAGTGCAGACAGGACAGTACATTACTACATATAAAAATAAATAAAATTAGGGGCTGGAGAGATGCGATAGCGGTAAGAGCGCCGACCGCTGCTTACAGAGGACCCGGGTTTCGAGCCCCAGCACCCACATGGCGGCGAAGACCGTCTAAAACTCCAGTTCCAGGAGACTCCAGTTCCAGGGGAAGTCACAAGACCGCTTTCTGACTCCGCGGCGTGCACGACACGGGGTGCACAGACGTGAATGCAGACAGTAATCATTCATACACATACAATAAATAATAAAATAATAAAAAAAAAATAAATACATAATAAATAAAAAAAAAAATTTTTTTAATAACTGAATTTTTTTTTTTTGAGACAGGGTCATCCCTTTACGTCCACCGCTGGCCGGGATGCTCGCTAGGTAGACAAGGCTGGCCTTGAAACTCCCAGAGATCCACCTGCCTCTGACTCCTGAGTGCCGGGATTAAAGGTGTCCACACTCATGCCTGGCCTAAGATGGTTTCTCGCGGCCTGTGGGTGCTGGGAATCAAACCCAGGTCCTCTGGAAGAGCAGTACAGTGCTCTCACCACTGAAGCATGTTCTCCGGACTAAGCTCTGAAATCTTTATCTCTGGCATTCTTACACTTGCAGTCCTTTTATTTTGTTTATTTTATTTTTAAAGGTTTAAAAAAATTTTTTTTATTTTTATGTTTTTATTTTGTATATGTAGAATGTACTGTATGCTGCAGGTGTTGTGCACCCATGTTGTGCAATGCCGCAGAAATCAGAAGAGGGGTCGACTCCCCCTGGAACGGGTTCTCCTGGAGTTGGAAGTTTCAGACGGTCTCAGCGCCATGTGCGGTGTTGGGGAATCGAACCACGGGCCCTCTGTAAGAGCAGCCAGCGCTCTTAACCGCTAGGCCATCTCTCCAGCCCCTATTGTTTTTTTTTTTTATTATTTTGTGTGTATGAGTGTACTGTCGCATGTAGGTGCATCAGTCAATAAGATAGTCAAAGTGGCTTTTCCTCAAGTGATAGTACCATACTTTTTAAAAATTAATCGTCTTTTTTTTTTTTTTTTTTGAGTCAGGTTCTCCGTGTCTCTGCCTCCTGAGTGCTGGGATTAAAGGTGTGTGCCACCACGCCCTGGCCTAGGACGGTTCTTAGCCGCCATGTGGATGCTGGGACTCGAACCCTGGTCCTCTGCAAGAGCAGTCAGTGCTCTCAACCACTGAGCCATCTCTCCAGCCCAAATGTATTCTTTATTCAATGTTTTTTTTTCTTGTTTGTATTTTATTATTATTTTTTTTATGTGTACGAGTGTACTGTCTGCATGCAGGTCTGTGCACCCATGTCATGCAATGCCGCGGACGTCAGAAGAGGGCGTTGGATTCCCCTGGAACTAGAGTTAAAGATGGTTCTTAGCCACCATGTGGGTGCTGGGAATTGAACCCAGGTCCTCTACAAGAGCAGTTGGTGTTCTTAATCGCTGAGCCATCTCTCCAGCCCCTTGTTTTATTTTTATAATTATTTATTCTTTATTTTATGTGTATGAATGTTTTGTCTGCATGTATGTAAGTGTACAATGTGTATGTAATGCCTGTGGAGACCAGAAGAGAGTGTTGGATCCCCTAGGACTGATATGCACTGATGGTTGTTAGTTGCTTTGTGGATCTTGGGAACCAAATCTGGGTCTCCTGCAAGAGTAGCCAGTGCTTTGTGCTGCTGAGCCAACTCTTCAGCCCCCATTTTTTATTTTTTTAAGGAGGGTCTTAACATGTATCCCAGGATAGAACTCACAATCTCCCCCACCCCCGGACTCCTTCATGCTTAGATTACAGGGCTGCACCCCATACCCATCTACAAGCCCATTTCCGCTGGCTTCTGTGCCCAGGTTTCCGGTTGACTTCTCAAACTCAGAATGAAGCCACCATTCCTGCTGACCTCTCTGCTCTTGCTTCTGACACCATTGTCCTGTCTTACCTTGGAATGCTTTGTTTTAATCCACATTCTCTTCTGCCTACCTGTTTTCACAACCCTGCGTTGTGAAAACGGAGCGGCTCGAGCTGCCCACTCCCTCTCTCTTGTACACGTTTTCACAGCCCCGTGTCTTTTACACCCACGGAGCGGCTCGAGCTGCCCACTCCCTCTCTCTAGTACACGTTTTCACAGCCCCATGTCTTCTACACCCACGGAGCGGCTCGAGCTGCCTACTCCCTCTCTCTTGTACACGTTTTCACAGCCCTGTGTCTTCTACTCCCACGGAGCTGCTCGAGCTGCCTACTCCCTCTCTCTAGTACACGTTTTCACAATCCTGTGTCTTCTACACCCACGGAGCGGCTCGAGCTGCCCACTCCCTCTCTCTAGTACACGTTTTCACAGCCCTGTGTCTTCTACTCCCACGGAGCTGCTCGAGCTGCCCGTTCCATCTCTCTTGTGAACTGTTCTCTTTACCTCTAACTCAGGATTTCTCAGTCAGTTTACACTGACATTTTAGACAGGATAATTCTTTATGATAGAGGCTGTCCTATGCATTGTAAGATATTTTAACAGGATCTTTGGCCCTTAACACTTTTTAATTGCACCCTATATTTATTACTCTAAAATATTTTTTTGTTGTTGTGACCAAATACCAAACAGAAGCCACTTAAAGGAAGAAGGACTTCTTTTGGGTCGGAGTTTGAGAGGGTTCATCACGGTGGGGAAGGTGTGACAGAGTTCATGGTGGTGGGGCTGCATGGCTGAAAACCTCACATCTGGGTGGACTGGGAAGCAGAGAGGCTGGAACCAGAAGTGGGGATGGGCCAAAACTTTCAAAGCTTCCCTCTTCCAACTCGTCCCTACCTCCTAAAGGTCCCACAACCCCCCCCCCCAATAAACAGCAACGCCAGCTAGGGTCCAAGGGTTCAAACACATGAGCCTGTGGAAAACACTTATACCCAAACCATGACATACTTCCTCAGCTGTGAAAACCAATGTTGTCTGAAGGGCAAAATCATGCCCAGTTGAGAGTTACTGCTATCTCTTGATCCCATGCTTTCACAATGCCTTTTCTCACTCTCTGTCTTTTCAGTACTAGAGAACCAATGGCTTCCTGCATCCTAGGCAAGTGTTCCCCAATTGGACTGGGCTCCCAGCCTCAGAGCCTTCTATTAGGAAGAGTTTGCAAGCAGCAACAAAGACACCAAGAAAGAGCTGTTAGTAAATCCAAGACCCAATTTGGTTCCTCTCTCCAGAAAATGTTGAAGAAAATTGAAACAGCCAGCATGTCAAGTATACTTGCCTCTTCTGTGGCAAAAGTAAGCAGAAGAGACTGGCCATAGGCATCTGAAACCGTGGCTGGTACGGACCAGACCCGCAGCACCACTTCTGCTGCCACAGTCAAATCTGACATCAGAAGATGAAAGAATTGAAGGACTTGTAGAAGTGATACCATTTACCATTTGAGACATCTCTGACCTACAATAAATGGGTTAATTTATGATAAAAAACAACAGAAAAGGAACTTTGCATCTGGTAGTAGTCCAACCACCAGTTCTTCCCAGATGTTCTACTGGCTTAGTGTTCTTAAGGGTTTTCTCTGATCATATTTACCTATATCATAAAATTTTAGGGGTTCCCTATAGAGTCACCATTAATTCCTCAGCTTAACATTTAAGCCTTCTTACTACATGCCCCTAACCTTCATCAAAGTCAGTAATAATACTATCATTCTCTATGTTCCAAGTACCTCAGAATGTGACCTTATTTTGAGATAGGGTTTGCAGAGGCAAACAAGTTAAAATATCATTAGAGTGATCCATAATTTAATATATATAAGAAGGGAAAATAGACACAGAAATATGCATGGAGAGAAAAGACCATATGACATGTGCTGGGAGAAGTCCAGGGTATCTGAAAGTCGAGGGGGCAGCCGCGAATACCTCCCTCCCTCCCCATCCCAGGAGGAAAGAGCATGCTCAACAGCATGATGTGGGGGTTCTACCCGGCAGAACTGGGAGGCAATGCATTTCTGTGTTAGCTGTCCAGTCTGTGGGTTATCGCAGGGCTCACATCCCTTTGCTTGGATGATGATGTGCACCAAGCCAGATGCTTGTCACATCACCTCTCTGTCCATCCAGTTCAGTTCTGTGGTGGTTTGAATGAAAATGTCCCCCATAGGCCCCAAGGATTTGTCCTAGTTGGTGGCACTGTTTTGGGAGGTCTTAGAAGGTGTGGCCATGCTGGAGGAAGCTCGTCACTGGGGGTGGGCTTAGAGAGTTCAAAAAGCCTTGCCAGTCTCTAGTCGCTGTCTCTGCCTCTTGTTCCTGATTGAAGATGTGGGCCTCCGCTTCCTGCTCTGCACCTCCTGCCACCATGCCTCCCCACCACGATGGACTCTAATTTCCCCAGAACCATTAAGCTCAAATAAACTTTTCCTTTTATAATTTTTCTTGGTCATGGTGTTTCTATCACAGCAACAGAAAAGTGACTACTACAAGTTCCAAATTCAAGTTAGGCATGGATGTGTCTGACTGGCAAAACCTCAAACAGAGCTAGAACTCAAGCTGCCAAGAGTTGAGAAATTAAGTTTTTCACAGAGTGGCACAATGGAAAGAGGAGGCCAGATGTTGAACAATCCAGTGTACTGTGTTCACCAGAGCTTATAAAATTCCCTGGGCACTGGCCCCTCCACCTTCCTTGGTCTTCTCCTGCCTTTCCCTCCCTGCTCCACAGCACAGGTCTCCTCTCTGCTCCTTGAACTCAACAATGTCACTCTCAGGGGATCCACTTGCTAGTTCTTTAACCTAGAGTGCTATTCCTGACACTTTTGTCTCAGATGAGGTTTGTTCGCTCATTTCCTTTTAGACATCTGATCAAAAACCACCCCCTCACTGAAGCCTCCCAGACCATCCTACCCCAAATGGCACCTTACTATCACCATCTGTCAGTCCCTTTACTTAAGTTTTAGTTTTATACCATACATGTGCATCGTTTGTTTGCTCACTGTCCGTCTTCCACCATCCATTAGAATGTTTACTCCCCGAGATTTTCATCTATTTTAGTCACTGAATATGGTCACAGAATTTATTACAGGATCTAGAGATTGCTTTCTGATGTGACCTTAAATCACAACTGAGGTCACATGTTCATAGGACAATCAGCTTTCTGGTCACAGGTCCTCAAGTTAGCATTGAGGTCATGATGTGATTCTGGAGGTCCCAGTTGGGAAAACTGCTTCTTAAGTTCCCAGCATCTTTTCTTTCAATATAAGTGTTGAGTTAGTAAATGAACAGCTTTCCCACATTCCTCTAGTATCTTCTTGGCCTTGTTCCATCATAATAGTTTTTAGAATTAAAATTTGGGGACTGGAGAGATGGCCTAGTGGTTAGAGCACTAACCGCTCTTACAGAGGACCCGGGTTCTATCCCCAGCACCCACACGGCGGCCAAGAACCGTCTGAGAATCCAATTCCAGGAGAACTCCAGTTCCAGGGGAATCCGACACCCTCTCTGACCTCCGCGGCATTGCACGACACGGGTGCACAAACTTGCATGCAGACAGTACATTCATACACATACATAAATAAATAAAAATTAATTAAAAATTTTAAAATTTATATTTGCTCTGGCTGGAGAGATGGCTGTGGTCAAGAGCACTGAATGTTCTTCCAACAGACCAGGTTCAGTTCCCAGCACCAACATGGTGACTAACAACTGTCAGGAACTCTAGTTCCAGGGAATCCAACTCCAACTTCTGGCCTCTGTAGGCACTGTATGCACATGGTGCACTTACATAGGCATGTAAAATACACATACACGTAAACTAAAGTGAATGAATAAAAAATACTTGTTAAAAGAGAGTTATATTTGCCTTGGGGCTCTAAGTGTAGCCCACTGTAATGCTCCTGCCTAGCATGCATTGGATCCTGGTTTTGGTTACCAGGGGAAAAAATAGGAAAAAAATGTAGAAATTCATAATGAGTGTCCTAAACATTATAAGAGGTGGAAGATAAGGCAATAAAAAACATAATAAAATTATATAGAGAGAAGACCTTCAATATTGGAAAAGCTAAAGATTCTACAAAGAGAGCTGAAGTATAAAGAAAATGTTAATGACAATCTTTGGAAAGAATCATACAAATGATCAGAAATAGATACATAAGCCAGGCATGTTGGCACTCATCTGTAATACTTGCATTCTGGAGGCGGGAGGATTGTGAGCTGGAAGCCAGCTTCTACTACACAGGAAGTCCAAGTCCAGCTTGGGCTATATAGTGGGATCCTGTTTCCAAAAGGAGAAAGAAGGAGGAGCAGAGAGAAGAGGAGAAAGAGGAGAGGATGAGGAGGTAGAAAAAGAAAGAGCGAAAGGGTGGATGAAAGGATCTGAATAGGCAAGGAACAAAATAAATATAAATGCTCAAAAAAAATGAAAAGATTCAAAGTCATAAAGAAAAACAAATACAAATTTAAAACAAAGTGTATTATTAACCTTTCCAATTGACAACAACTACAATAAATAATACTGGGTCCTAGCAATGTTCTAAGGAAAATGACTCCTGTTTACATACTCTTCATGGGTGTGTAAATTAGGCCCATGCTCTCAAATGCTCCTCCTTGGAAACTAAAACAGGAAAATATTTCCCCAAAGGCCTATAGTACCATGGTTTAAAACAGCTCGTTTGGAAATTATAACATAAAAACTGAAATCAAGCCATGTGTGGTGGTGCACTCTTTTAATTCCAGTACTCAGGAGGCAGAGACAGGCAGACCTTTGTGAGTTCATGGCCAGCCTGGTCTACACAGTGAGTTCCAGGCTAGCTGGGGCCACAAGAAGACCTTGTCTCAAAAGGAAAAAAAAATCCAGGCATGGTGGCGCACCTTTAATCCCAGCACTTGGGAGGCAGAGGCAGGTGGATCTCTATGAGGTCTACATAGTGAGTTCCAGGACAGCTGGGGCTACAGGGAGACCCTGTCTCAAAAAGATTAAAAAAATAAAAAAAAGCTGGAGAGATAGCCTAGCGGTTAAGAGTGCCGGCTGCTCTTGCAGAGGACCCAGGTTCGATCCCCAGCACCCACATGGCGGCTAAGAACAGTCTGTAACTCCAATTCCAGGAGAACTCCAGTTCCAGGGGAATCTGAGACCCTCTTCTGACCTCTGCGGCATTGCATGACATGGGTGCACAAACCTACATGCAAACGGTACATTCGTACACATAAAAATAAAAAAAAAAGAGAGCCATTTGCAGATTAAAAAAGAACACCACTTAAAAAATATATTGAAGATTAAACACTTTCTTAGGAATAAAAATAATATCCTTTTCAGAGTATCTAGTTACATCTTGATTAATCAATGAGTCCCTTAGCCTCCTGAATAACATTTAAAAGTACCTGCTGTGTGACAGCCACTATACCAAATGTGAAAATCATTCTGTCAAATTTTAACAACGTTATAGTGAATATTATTCATAACTCACCATTTTAGAGATGAGAAAACCGAAGACAGAAAAACCTGGTGAGAACATTTTGACTGAGGAAAGTTCAGTGTCATTCCCACTAACCAGCACAAGGTCACTCTGCTGAATCACTGCCAGGATTCAAAGGCAGGGGCTTTAACTGGGAACCCACATGTTTGACCACCACACTGAACACATCCTCTACTATTGCTTAAAGGAAGCCCACAGGATTAATGGCTTTATTGAAAGCTGCTTAGCATGAATATCTCAGCTGCCAGAAAATCTCAGCCCATCGTAGTATTGAGAAAATACAATTAAAAACAAAATCTCTCAACTCAGAAAAATCTTCCCCTGAAGGTAAAAGAAAAAGAAAACAATTTCTATTACTGAATAAGCATTAAACCAGAATGTAAGCTACAATGCCGACAACTCACTAAGGGATTTGCAAAGACAGAATGGAATCTGACACTCTTAATGGCTAAATGGATCCAACCCAAACAAAATGTTAGGTAGGTTTTGCAGTTTAGAGTCAGCAGCCAGGCCCCAGCACTCGTCAAGACCTGGTGGGCAGGATGGAGAGTTCACATTTCAGAGATAGCTCCCAGGTGCTTAGAAAATACCCTAAGGGGGGGTGGAGAGATGGCTCAGCAGTTAAGAGCACAAGCTACTCTTGCAGAGGACCCGGGTTCAGTCCCCAGCACCCACATGGCAGTTAACAACTGTCTTTAACTCCAGTTCCAGGGGGATCTGACGCCCTCTTCTGACCTTTGCCAGCATTGCAAAACACAGGCTTACTTACATGCAGGCTCTAACCCTGATACACATACAATAAAAAGAATAAGTAAAATATTTTTTTAAAAAGAAGAAAACATTCCAGAACAGGGACACTGTCAGGGTCACAGCTAGCCATTGAAAGATTTACATCTTTTTGAAATGAACAGAGAAAGAATTCACAAAGGAAAGATAAACTTAGAGGGAGAATCTCTTCCCCTTTTTTCAACAGGTAGAAAGTTGATATTTGTTCTCGTACACTAATTCTAGCTTTAAAGATCCCTCAGCATTCTCAAACTTCATATATCTCTTTTCCTCTTCATATATTTATATTTTTACCCCAATATAGTTCAGTGGTGGACCGCTTGCTTGGCATGTGCAAAGCTTAGGTTGATCACCTCCCTACACATTGTTTTTAAAAATTATTACTTTTTAAAATTTTTTTATTTTTTTTTTTATGTGTATGAATGTACTGTCTGCATGTAGGTCTGTGCACCCCATGTCATGCAACGCCACGGAGGTCAGAAGAGGGCATCGGATTCCCTGGATTTGGAGCCAAAGATGGGATCGAACCCAGGTCCTCTGCAAGAGCAGTCTGAGCTCTTAACCACTAGGCCATCTCTCCAGCCCAATTATTATTATTATTATTATTATTATCATCATCATCATCATCATCATCATCATTATTTTGGTCTTTTTGTGACAGGCTCTCCCTGTAGCCTCAGCTGTCCTGGAATGCGCTCTGTAGACCAGGCTGGCCTTGAACTCACAAAGATCTGCCTCTTGAGTGCTAGGATTAAAGGTGTGTGCCACTATGCCTGGCTAAGAATTTTTTTTTAATTTTATTTATTTCTGTATGTGTATGAATGTACTGTCTGCATGCAAGTTTGTGCACCCGTATCGTGCAATCCCGCGGACGTCAGAAGAGGGTGTTGGATTCCCTTGGAACTGGAGTTCTCCTGGAATTGGAGTTTCAGACGGTTCTCGGCCGCCATGTGGGTGTTGGGGATCGAACCCAGGTCCTCTGTAAGAGCGGTCGGCGCTCTTAACTGCTAGGCCATCTCTCCAGCCCAGATTTTTTTTTTTAATTGGGGAAACAGGTGTGCATGTAAGTGCAGGTGACTTATGGGACCAGAGGTGTTGGAGCCCCTGGAACTGGAGTTTTACAGACAATGGTGAGCCACTGACATGGGTCCTGGAAATCAAGCTTGGGTCCTCTGCAAGAACAGTAAGAGTTCTTAACTGCTGAACCATCTCTAAGTTCCCCCCACCATATTTATGTTTATATAGTGTTTAGATATATCTAACACTATGTGTTTTCATACTTAATGCTGCTCTGGGAAATATTTTTTTGCATTTTATTTATTTGTGTGTTTGCTTGTGTGCATCTGCCCAGGTTCATATGGTGGTCAGAGGACAACTTACAGAAATCAGTTCTGTCCTTCTACCATGTATAACTTTTTTTTTTTCTAACAACATAAACGTTATCAGATCATGAAGGCTCTCTACTAGGCACTACCTCTTAAAGGTCCCATTATTGCCGGGCGAGGTGGCACATGCCTTTAATCCTAGCACTCGGGAGGCAGAGGCAGGCTGATCTTGAGTTCAAGGCCAGCCTGGTCTACAGAGTGAGTTCCAGGACAGCTGGGGCAATAGGGAGACCCTTCCTCAAAAAGACAAAAAAAAAAAAAAAAAGGTCCCATTATTGCCACAAGCTCTCAACACATGAGCCCTTGGAAGACAAACCCTAATCACCCCAAATGACAGCAGAGGCTGAGGACAGAGCCTTGAGAGAGTAAGAATAAAGTATTAACTACTTTCAGAGGTTGGTTTGAGATTACAGAACAACGTTAAAACCTTTCAGACTGCTATGTCAAAATGCAAATATTATGAGTTAGTGAGGTGGACTAGATAGAATAGGGGGAAAAGCAAACCTCATCTTGGTTAGGGGTTCAAGTAACTGCAGAGCTTTATTATAGCAGGATGTCAGGTGGCCACTCAAACTGTAAAAATCCAAGGCTACCCCAAACTGGTAGCTTCATTATACTGGCATCTCTTATCACTAGCCTTTCAAAGCTGCCTGCCTCCATCATTCATCTGACACCATGTGACATCTGGGAAAATCTATGTTAGGACAGAAAAGAGGAATAGACTCTGTTCTCAGGAAAATCCTGACCCAGTCCTGAACTCCCCACCTTTCATTCATGAATAATCCTCCCCTCACCAATGTTTGCCCTTTGAATGAGCTACCCAAAACCCTAGCCATCATTCTCTCCTAAGAAGCCCACACTCAACCCTTGGAGGCCTGGCGATGAACTTCCTCCCAGTTCCTTGCTTGGTCTTGGCTCTGAACTTTGACAGTGACAAGAATCTGAAACTATATATAGATTTTTTTTTAATGTGTATGAATGTTTTAGTTCTATCACATGTGTGCGATGCCTTCAGAGGTCAGAAGAAGGCATAGAATCCCTGGAACTGGAATTATGGATGGTTGTTAGCTAACATGTGGGTGCTGGGATTCAAACCCAGGTCCTCTTCAAGAGCAGCCAGTGCTCTTAACTGCTAAGCCATCTTTCCCATCCTGTTGTCTTAATCAAATCAGACCTATCTTTGAGATCTTCCTGAGCTATACTGCCAGCAACCTTGGCAACTTACTGTAAGCCTTTACTAATTAAATCTTCCTTCACTTTTGCTGTCTTTCTCCAAGCTGTTCCTTCTCCCAGGCCAGCTTCCCTGGCTCATGCCGAGCTCATTTTCCCACTTTCCTGCTTTTCTTTATCCTTTTATCACAAGTCGCTCATCCACTGGCTTGGAGATCTACTAAGTCAGGAGTTAAACAAAGCTCCCAGAGCATCATGACCTAATTTCACTTATCTTTTGATCTTTAGCACTTAATATCTGGTGGCTGCAAGAGGGTGATTTATTTTTTTTTTATTAATTTTATTTATTTCTGTATGTGTACGAATGTATTGTCTGCATGCAAGTCTGTGCACCCGTGTCGTGCAATGCCGCGGAGGTCAGAAGTGGGCGTCGGATTCCCCTGGAGCTGGAGTTCTCCTGGAGTTGGAGTTTCAGACGGTTCTCAGCCGCCATGTGGGTGCTGGGGATCGAACCCGGGTCCTCTGCAAGAGCGGTCGGTGCTCTTAACCGCTAGGCCATCTCTCCAGCCCCAAGAGGGTGATTTATAAGTTGCATGTTGGTATACTAACATATTGACAAATCCAAAAATGACAGAAGAAGGTCTTAGCCTGTTGCCATCATAGGATATCAAAGACTGGGGAAGTTAGAAAGAACAGAAATCTATTTGGCTCAAGGTCCAAGAGCATCATGCTGGCATCTGGTAAGGGCTTTCCATGGAATGTGGAAGGGCAAGAGAGGGCAAGACAGCTGGAACAAGAGAGGACCAAATGCACTTCTGAAACAAATCCACTCTTGCAATGGTAAAAGTATTCTCATGATAGCATTAATTTATTCATGAGAGCAGAGACTTTGTGACCTAATCACCTTTTATTAATTCCACCCCCCAACACTGTTGCATGGAGGATCAAGTTTCCAACCCATTCTTTTGAGGAGACACATTTAAACCACAGTACCTTCTATTCTGTCAGGAAAGGGCTTTCTGTCAGGAGAATTGTAACTCTATGTATAAGACTATTCCTGATTGTTCTGCGGAAGAGTTTTCTGCATGTGAATGTAGGGAGGGAAAACTTTTTTTCTGTATTCTTAGGTGCTTTACTTGGGATACACAAGTTAAAATGACAAAAGACAGGTTATTAGGAGGAGAAAAAGCATGTATATTTCATTTTATGAGGAAAGGGCTTCCTAGAGATGATGTAAAACTCCAAAGGATTGATTAGACCTGGGGTTGTATACTATTTTAAGAGAGGATGATAAGGCTGGAGAGATGGCTCACCAGTTAAGAGTGCCGATGGCTCTTGCAGAGGACTGGGGTTTGATTCCCAGCACCCAGCTAAGAACCATCTTTAAGCCGGGTGTGATGGTGTACGCCTTTAATCCCAGCACTTGGGAGTCAGAGGCAGGAGAACCTCTGTGAGTTGAAGGCCAACCTGGTTTACACAGGGAGTACCAGGCCAGCTGGGGCTATAGGGAGACCCTGTCTAAAAAAAAAAAAAAAAAAAAAAAAAAAAAAAAGAAAGGATGATAAATTCTGAAGATGTGATTAGACAAAGGAAAGGATGGTTGGGGCTACAGCGAGGTGCACTGTGAGTAGGGGAATGGGAGATCCAGGGCACGGTCTTTTAGGAAGTTTTGTTATGGAGATTCAAATCCTTCCGGTGTCATCCTCCTCTCCTTGGTGTCAGGGAGCACTTTTACTCATGGAAAGCTGTGGCTCCCTCCTCCTGTGGGCTTTCCAACCCAGCCAGGAAAGCCAGGTGGGGAAAACCCACACAGTCCTTGCTCTAGAAATCAGAGCTCAGTCAGCACTCTCTGTAACCTGATACCATAGCTCACTTTCAATTTAAGCAGAAGGTTATTGTAAATTCATTAAAAGAGCAAATAATTCTTTTGAACATGAGCTTAATTACAAATTTCAGAATTTGACACATAATATACTCAGGAACTTAAATACTCTGAATGTCTCAGCACCATCATATCTCACAGAATGTCCTAGATACACTGTGATCTTATTTCTAATAGCTAAATAAGCTAATCCCCATATAGCCACACAAATACTCCACGGTGATGTAGTACAAGGGAGAATTAGGATGTACTTGGTGAGCAACTGCACTAAGCTACCTGCTGAGTCACTGACCTGATCTATTTTTAATCCAATGAGCCAAATTTCTATCTGGTGTGACCTTTTCTGAATGATATCTTCTGCAGTGCTTATAAAAACTGCACCTCTCCAAAATATAGAAAAGCCATTCATTCTTATAATTATGGTGCATATTCAGTTAGACATAAATCCTTTACTTTATACAGAGATTAAGTACACATTACCGTACCAAAGACAGACAGGTAACTAAATTGTAATAACAAAACAAAATGAAAAAAAAAACTTAGTAAAGGTAAATTTCTACCTTTTTTATTTGAGTGCTTTTTTTCTTTTCTTTTCTTTTCTTTTTTTATATATTTTTGAGACAGGGTCTCCTTTTAGTCCCAGCTGGCCTGGAGCTCGCTCTGTAGACCAGGCTGCCAGGCTGGCCTTGAACTCACAGAGATCTACCTGCCTCTGCCTCCCGAGTGCTGGGATTAAGGGCGTGTACTACCATGCCTGGCCTAAGATGGTTCTTAGCTGCCATGCGGGTGCTGGGAACTGAACCCGGGTCCTCTGCAACAGCAGTCAGTGCTCTTAACTGCTGAGCCATCTCTCCAGCCCCTTGAGTGTTTTTCTTTATGGTGTTGATCCTAGAAACATTATTCATAGTGAAAATTATATTCTTACATAATGGCTCAGGATAGCAAAGATGAAACAGGCAAAGGTCATCACCACATGACACTGTTTTGATGGCATTGCTAGATGAACAGTGCTGGGGGCATAGTTCAGTTGGTAAAATGCTTGCCTTGCAAGCAGGAGACCCTGATGATTTCCAGAACTCATGTTAAAAAAGAAAGGAAAAGAAAAGCTAGTCTCATAGAAAAGCCAGTCTCGGGGCTGGAGAGATGGCCTAGTGGTTAAGAGCACCGACCACTCTTACAGAGGACCCGGGTTCGATCCCCAGGACTCACATGGCGGCCTAGAACCATCTGAAACTCCAGTTCCAGGAGAACTCCAGTTCCAGGGGAATCCAACACCCTCTTCTGACCTCCGTGGCATTGCACAACACAGGTGCACAAACTTGCACGCAGACAGTACATTCATACACATACAAAAATAAATAAAATTAAAAAAAAATTAAAAAAAAAAAAGAAAAAGAAAAGCCAGTCTCTGTGGAGAGCGGGGGTTGGCCAAAATGGCGCTTTGGACCCTGGCCAGGTCTTATGACTATCGCCTGATTGTTGCCTGACTGCCCAGCTCATTCCCCAGCCAATAAGAGAATGCCAAACCTGAGCCCTCATTAGCATGTCCGCTGACTTCTGTATATTGCGCATACCGCTTACAGACCAATGAGAGACTGCCACGGCGCTCGCACGCTAGCAGGAGGCGGGGTTGAGAGAAGGGTATATTAGTAGGGGACACTGGAAGGGGGAGAGAGTTGGTGTATGAGTTGCCTGAATAAACTGCGTCTGGAAGAACAAGAGTGTGTCCTCTCCTTTTTCCTGCCGGCCGGGAACAGAGCGA
>VZQC01008131.1:1313882-1345043 GCA_009823505.1 Rhizomys pruinosus
GTGGGTGTGCTTGGCAGAAGGCACCCCCATGCTAAAATTGTGCCCAAGATGCATAAAGGGGAATCATTGGGCAAATTAATGCAGATCAGTCAAAGATCTCAATGGCAGGCCACTCCCACATTCTAATGGTCGCTCTTCTGAGTCGAATGGCCCCGCAGGCTTTGCAAAAAAACTGAAGGAGGGCCCGGCAGCCTCAGGGCCCTCAAATATATGGGGCTATAGAGGAGGGATTGTGGCCCAGCCCCAGACCACCCATGCACTGGGCCTGGCCAAGAGAGCTACCAAAAGGAGCACAGGACTTGACCTCAGTTCCATCACCAGACTCGTATTAACCCCAAGAAAAGGAGTACAAGTGGTGGAAACAAATTTCCATGGCCCCTTACCTAAAAAGGCTGTGGGCATCATATTATGTCTCAGTACTGCAGCCTTAAAAGGCCTAATTGTTCATCCTAGAGTTGTCGATTCTGACTACACAGGGGTAGTTAAGGATTCATGTGTGTGTCCTCTTACCAACAGTGTAACTCTAGGCCATCTCTCCAGGAAATAAGATTGCACAATTGCTTTTGTTGCCCAGCCTGCCCTCTCAATTCCCATGTAAAAACAAAGACAGGGAGATAGCGGCGTTTCGGTTCCTCTTGGGAGGACACCAGCATATATCTCTCCTAAATGGATCAGAGGCCGTTCATCTCACTCTGACTGTGGAAGGAAAAGTTTGATGATTATAATAGTCTCTGGACACATTGGTGCAGATAGATCCATAATAAGTTCAATGGACTGGCCTAGAGGCTGGCAGTTACAAAAGTCCGCTCAAACATTACAAAGTCTGGGATATGCCAAAGCACCACAACTCAGTGCCAGAGAGTTATCATGGAGGAACCATGAAGGACAGTAGGATTGTTTCAACCATATGATTTGGAGGTTCTGATTTCTCTATGGGGTCGTGATCTTCTTGAACATATGGGGTTTCAGCTTACCAATGAAGTTCATTATAGCCCTCAATCATACAACATTATGCAAAGATGGGGCATGTGCCAGGTAAGGGTTTTGGAAAACAGCTGCAGGGCCAAGTGTTTCCAGTTATTGCCTCAAAACGCAACGGAAGGCAAGGTTTGGGTTTTCCCTAATGGCCACTGAGGATATGGTGCCCAATACATGGAAAACCGAGGAACATGTATGGGTTTCTCAGTGGCCGCTACCCTAGGAAAAGATCAAAGCAGCGCAAGAACTAGTCGAGGAGGAGCTTGCCCTTAGGGCACATGCACTCCTCCACCTCTCCGGTGGAACCACCCCTATATTTATGTAATTAAAAGTAAAAACAGGCATGTGGGAGATTACTCACATGATTTAAGGGAAATCAATAAACAATTGGTAATTATGGGGCCCGTGCAGCAGAGGCGCTTACTTTGCCCTCAGCAATTCCAAAACACTGGCCCATTATAATTAATTAGAACATTAAAATGATTGCTTTCTTATTGCATTCCCCGTGTCACTTCCAAGGACATGGTGAAGCATTTTGCTACCTTCACATTGTCCTCTCTCAAATCGATGCTGAAGGCCGATCACTTATGAATGGACACATGCTGCTTGCCCCACAGAGGGGATCCGGCCTAATCACGGCCCCCACTATGTGCCAGCCCTTTGTTGCTAAAGCTCTGAAACCAGTCCGAAAAAAATTTCCTGAACCGAAGCTCTACCGAATTTTTAATATGGATGATACTCTTGTTGGCTCCCCGGAGTAAGCCAATGCCTAGATGAAGGCATATCTCAACTTAGATGTACTTCTTTGAGCCCAACAAAAATTACAATATTACGTGCAGGAAAAGGTTACAATAGCGGAAACTATGGATCATATTTGGGCATTCAATGATCTCCCAGAGACCGTTTCCAGCGGCCACAACATTAGAATAAGTGTTACTACTGACCTTTACAAACTTTAAATGATTTTCAGAAGTTATTTGGAGACATTCAATGGGTCCGACTCTACCTACATATCCCAAATTTTCAATTGCAACCTTTGTATGATATCCTGCCCAGTGAGACAGACCTTCACTCCTCTAGGCACCTTACTGCAGAAACTAAACAGGCTTTGCAACTACTTGAGAGGGAGATTCAGACCACAGCAGTTAGGCGCCGTGATCCATCTCAACCTATCACACTCTGCATTATTACAGTCTCCCTGTCAACCCTCTGGGGTGATATGGCAGGGCTGCCCGCTTCTCTGGGTTCATTCAAAAATCTCTCCAGCAAAAGCACTTGAACATTACCCGACTGCTGTGGTCACTCTGGCCCTGCTGGGTGTCCATCAGTGCATTCAGCACTTTGGCGTCTCTCCGCAGGTGATCATCGTGCCTTACACCAAACAACAAATTGAGATCCTATCTGCATCATTATATGATTGGGCCATCCTGCGTTGTTCCTTCCCAGGCACATTTGACAATCACTATCCTAGGGATCCTTTGTTGCATCTCACTTCTACTTATCCTGTAATTTTCCCCCGCATCACTGCATCTGCCCCGATAAACAGTGCCCTTCTCATACTCACAGATGGATCTAAGACAGGCCAAAAAGCTTATATGGTGGCAGGAGCACCTTCCAGTCTATGTAGGTACCCATTCATCGTCTCTTGCACTGCCCCACAGTTATTCGAGCTCTAGAAGATAGTCCATAACCAGTTTTCAGACCATTTAATGCTCTCTCCTTTTCAGACCTGAGTTTCTGACAGTCCAATATGTTCGTTAATATTCCTAATGCAGGCTCAAAGGTTTCAGTAAAGGAACAGGAATCGCAATCTCAGGTCAGCCGTTGGGTCTCTTCTGCGTATTTTACACATGCTAATTCTCCATAGAGACCACCCATTCTTTGTTTAGCATATTCAGGCTCACACCAGACTTCCTGGCCCGCTAGCTGTAGGTAATGATTCAGTTGATAAGGCTTCCAGAGCTCTGATGTGTTTTTTCTCCTCCCCTCAGGAACTTGCACACACCTTTCATTCCCGCTTTCGTGTTAATTCTAAAATGCTTGCTTCCCGATTTCACATCTCTCCAGCTGATGCTCGCGACATTGTAAAAAATTATCATCAATGTGCCCCACTTCAGCCACAACAGTCCCTTGGGATAAATCCCAGGGATCTCCTTCCGTTACATGTATGGAAGATGGATGTCACTCACATCACCGAATTTGGCACATTAAAATAATGGCAATTTCTCTGCTTGATGTTACTGCCCCTCAGAATCAGTTTTTGCCCTCCTACACTTCTGGAGAAAAGACCCTGTCCATGTCCTTAGCAAACCATTTGTTCTCCAGGCATGGTCGGCCCAGCCTGGGGGACAGCCTACGAGTTAACAGGCAACTTTGGACATGGGCCCAGCTTACACATTACAGTCCTTACCTCCTTCTCTTTGAGTGGGGCAATTCGCCTCCTCAACGGTTTGCCGTACAATCACCAAGGGACAAGGCCATTAGTTGACGTTAGGCTCAAGTTCATTACATAAAGGAAGTGTT
Source organism: Rhizomys pruinosus (assembly GCA_009823505.1). Taxonomy (NCBI): domain Eukaryota; kingdom Metazoa; phylum Chordata; class Mammalia; order Rodentia; family Spalacidae; genus Rhizomys; species Rhizomys pruinosus. The sequence goes on from VZQC01008131.1 coordinate 1,317,384, forward strand.
TCAAAAACAAAAGGGGGAATAGCCTCTGGCTCTCCTCCAAAGGAAAGACTTGCTATTGCTCTTTTTTATAATTTTAAAATTTAGATAAGCTGTAGGCGGTCATCTGCCAAGAGCAACAAACAACATACACCCTTCAAAAGGGTTTGTAATGTGGAAAGACATATTTACAGGAAAATGGTATGGTCTGGACCCGGTCTTAACATGGGTGAGAGGATCTGTCTGTGTTTTTCCTCAGCATCATCAACAACCTCTTTGGATCCTGGAAAGACTCACCTGAGTGGTTCAAGATTTGGAAGTGTGGGATACTCGTGATGATGTTGCCATGGCCCATGGCAATGATGGAAGAGCTTCGTTGGGGTCTGATGACAGTGTTCCCTAACACTGTTCCCAGTCACCCATTCAGCGCAAGTATTCCCCCACCTTTTTTGCAACCAATGATAACATGGAGGTCCCTTATTTTTTTACCATTAGATGACACATTAGCAACAGTACAAGAGACCATACACCTGCCCCTAAAAGGGAATACATACTTACTCGCTATCCCACTGGATTGTACACCTTAAATCATATCCCAGGACATGTGATTAGGACTGTAGGTATAATTCCAGGATCAGGGCGAGAGACGGGTTCTTAGAGCACCGCCCTCCGGGGACCAGCGCAGTCAATTTCAACTGGCTCAGGGAGCTTGGCCATTATGTTAAAGAATATACTACTATACCTCCTCAGCCAAGATGGGCTCCTTCTTGTAGGGGAAGTCGTGAGGGATTACCCCCATGGACTGGGTGTCAAGCCAAGAAGGTGGCTTGGGTTGTCCATGATTATTTTACTTTCTCACCTTACATAAGTACCTTCTATAATGCTACCTGGGCAGGATACAATTGGACATATCAAAACCCAACCATGGCCTTGCGTCCTAACCCTTTTGACAATTGGATGCTGTGTGGGATCAACGGCAGCTGCACAGACTTAACACCCATGAGCATGTTGACAGGTGGAGCATGGGGTAATGATTTAATGATGCTGGAATGCTACCACCTTTCCTCTAGCGGTGGTATTTCATGGCAATCGCAGCATCAGCTGCCGCGGCTACAGCTGCGGCAGTTTTCCTGACATCAACTCTTCAGACAGCGGCTGCACTTAATAATTTGTCGGCTGGTGTTGCTGAGGCTATGACCAATCAACAGAATATTAATAATCATTTCAAAACAGGCATTATGTTACTCAATCAAAGGGTGATTTGGTGCAGGATCAGCTCGACGTGCTTATACAGACAGCACAGTTGGGGTGTGAATGGAGACATTCTGGGCTCTGTATTACCTCTGTACCTTTTCAGAATCTGAGCCATGCAGCTAATCTATCACACAGTCTCTCACATCATTTAACAGGAAACTGGTCCGGTGAACTCAACTCTCTATTGGAAGAACTCCACTCATCCATCGTTCACATCAACTTTACACGAGTAGACTTGTCCATGTCTGAGGGTTTTATCTCCTGGATGTCAAAGGCGGTGTCTCACCTACAGCAGTGGGCTGGAACAGCGGGTTTGGGTTGCAGTATAATCCTGCGTGGGTCATTGTGTCTGTGGTGTCTGATGCGCATGCGGAACAATCAGCGCAGAGAAAGAGCAGGCTCTTGCTGCTATTGAACTGGGCAGTTCACCTCAAGTTTGGCTCGGCATGGTAGAGAAGTAGTCAAAGACGGGTAAGACCCGCTGCATGTATTACCAACCTAAGGCAGGGAACAAACCTATGCTGTTTGTTTGACCCCATGACAGGTAAGGAATACCTCTGCAGGGGCAACCTAAGACAGGCATTCTCTCTGCCATATTATAAAAGAAAGGGGGAGATGTGGAGAGCGGGTGTTGGCCAAAATGGCACTTTGGACCCTGGCCAGGTCTTATGACTATCGCCTGATTGTTGCCTGACTGCCCAGCTCATTCCCCAGCCAATAAGAGAACGCCAAACCTGAGCCCTCATTAGTATGTCCGCTGACTTCCGTATATTGCGCATACCGCTTACTGACCAATGAGAGACTGCCATGGCGCTCGCACGCTAGCAGGAGGCAGGGTTGAGAGAAGGATATATTAGTAGGGGACACTGGAAGGGGGAGAGAGTTGGTGTATGAGTTGCCTGAATAAACTGCGTCTGGAAGAACAAGAGTGTGTCCTCTCCTTTTTCCTGCCAGCCGGGAACAGAGAGCGACGAGGAGAGCGGCAAGTCTCATAGGCACATGCTTGTAATTCCAGAGCAGGGGAAGAGAGACAGGCTGATTTCTGAGACTCTCTGGCCCCCAAGCCAATGAATGATTCTGTCTTAAGGGGGGTGGGGGCAGTGCTGGAGAGATGGCCCAGTGTTTAAGAGCACTGGCTGCTCTTGCAGAAGATCCAGGTTCAGTTCCTAGCACCCACATGTTGGCTAAAGACTGTCCAGAGCTCCAGTTCCAGGGGATCCAATGGCCTCTTCTGACTTCTGCAGGCACTGCATGACATAGATGCACTTACATACATGCAGGCTCGTACACATAAAATAATAAATCAAATATTTTTTAAACAGTGAGCAACTTCCTGAGAAACACTACTTGAGGTTGAGCTTGTCCTCTGACTTCCACAAACACAGGACCACATGTAGATACATACAACAGCCTATGACATATACAAGCATACATATAGCACACATAAGTTAGACCAATTAGAAGTACATGGACCTGGGCCTTGTGGTTCACGCCTTTAATCCCAGCCCTGGGGAGGCAGAGGCAGGCGGATCTCTGTGAGTTCGAGGCCAGCCTGGTCTACATATGGAGTTACAGGACAGCTGGAGTAATGGGGAGACCCTGTCCCAAAAAGACCAAAAAAAAAAAAAAGGACAAGGGGTTTGGTTTTGTTGGAAAAGGTCTCATCAAAATTGTGACGCTCCTGTTGGATTAACCAGAAAAGAACAAGCAATGTTTATAAAATTGCCATTAAGCACACGCCTTTAATCCTATCACTTGGAAGGCAGGGGCAAGTGGATCTCTGTGAGTTCCAAGGGCAGCCTGGTCTACAGAGGGAGTTCCAGGCCAGTTGGTGCTACAGGGAGACCCTGTCTCAAAAAGACAAAAAAAAAAAAAAAAAAAAAAAGCACCCTACCATTAAATAGAAAAGACAATCTTGTAATTGGATACATGTGTGAGTGATTTCTTTATCTATCAACTATCTATCATCTATCTATCTATCTATCTATCTATCTATCTATCTATCTATCTATCATCTATCTATCTATTTGAGACAGGGTATGGTGGTTTGAATGAGAAAAGTCCCCCATGGGCTCATGTATTTGAACACTTGGAGAGACTCTGGAATGAGGTGGAGATCACACGCTGTGGGCTTTGAGGTTTTACAGCCTTGCATCACTTCCTGTTCTGTTTCTTGTGTGTGGATGAAAATATGATCAGCCAGCTTCCTACTCCTCCTGCTCCTTCATGTCTTCCCTGCCATGATGGACTCTGTCCCCCTGGAACCATAAGCTAAAATCAACTTTTTTTTTTGACACAGGGTCTCCCTATAGCCCCTGGAACTCACTACCATGCCTGTCTTAAAGATGGCTCTTAGCCACCGTGTGGGGGTGCTGGGACTTGAACCTGGGTCCTCTGCAAGAGCAGTTAGCACTCTTAGCCCCTGAGCCATCTCTCCAGCCCAAAATCAACTTTCTTAAGTTACTTTTGATTATGATATTTTATCATAGCAACAGAAAAGTAACTAATATGCAGGGTCTATGTAGCCCCAGATGGCCTTGAACTCACAGATATTCTCCTGCCTCTGCTCCCCAAGTGCTGGGATTAAAGATGTGCACCACCAAGCTCAGCTGTTTATCAATGTATTTATTTATTATGTTTTTGGTCTTTTTGAGACAAGGTCTCTCTATAGCCTCAGCTGGCCTGCATCTCACTGTGTAGACCAGGCTGACCTCAGTCTCACAGAGATCTGCCCACTTTTGCCTCCCAAGTACTAGGATTAAAGATGTATGCTACCATGTTTGGTTCCACTGTTTATTTACAGTACCGAGGACTGAACCAAGTGCTCCTAGCATACTGGCCAAATACTTCACCAATAAGCTCTGTTCCTAGCCCATGATTTCTTTTACAATTTTCTTAGAAAGAATAAATAATTTGGTGCTAATTGTTTGAAGAGGTGGAGATACATGCTGATGTCCATTGTTGTGTCTTATTAAGAAAAAGATGCATGTATTATCAGCTCAGAGACAAAAAAAAAAAACACACTGTAAAGTGTGTTGCTTACTTATAAGAAAACTTTAGTTTTACCAAGCCTATGAGGTTTTGTTCATGGAAATGCAATTCACACTAATTGATATTTTAGCCAAATTTCCTTCATAGACTTTAGCAATTCAATATAGTCATGAATCTCTCAACTGAAACAAAGAGACACCTTTTCCTGACAGTGAATTATGGGTTTGGCTTTACAGACCCCATTTCTTTTTTTTTAATTTTTGGTTTTGTTTTGTTTTGTTTTTTGAGACAGGGTCTCCCTTTAGTCCCAGCTGGCCTGGAGCTCGCTATATAGACTAAGCTGGCCTTGAACTCACAGAGATCTGCCTGCCTCTGCCTCCCCAGTGCTGGGATCAAAGGTGCATGCTACCACACCCAGGCTAAGATGGTTCTTAGCCGCCATGTGGGTGCTCAGAATAGAACCAGGTCCTCTGCAAGAGCAGTCAGTGCTCTTAACTGCTGAGCCATCTCTCCAGCCCCATCTTTTTTTATTTTTTAATTTTTAAAAATGTTCTTTCTTCTTTTTATTTTTTGTGTATGATCCCACACCAATGTCATTCAGTGCCCTCAGAGGCACTGTCTCGAAAAGCCAAAAAAAAAAAAAAAAGGAAATGGGTCCAGATAGATGTCTCAGTTGGTACTGGTGCTTGCCACCAAGCCTGATGACCTGAGCTTGATCCCAGGGTTTCCACAGTGGAAGGCTAAGGCAGGAGGATTGTTGCAAGTCTGAGATAAAAATGGCTCAGTGGTTAAGAGCGCCGACTGCTCTTGCAGAGGACCTGGGTTCAATTCCCAGCACCCACATGACGACTAAGAACCATCTTTTTTTTTAAATTTATTGTGTTGCTTTCTTTATTTTATTTTACTTATTTTCTATGTGTATGAATGTACTGTCTGCATGTAGGTTTGTGCACCCGTGTCGTGCAATGCCGCGGAGGTCAGAAGTGGGTGTCGGATTCTCCTGGAATTGGAGTTCTCCTGGAATTGGAGTTACAGATGGTTCTCAGCCGCCATGCGGGTGCTGGGGATCGAACCCGGGTCCTCTGCAAGAGCAGTCGGTGCTCTTAACCGCTAGGCTATCTCTCCAGCCCCGAACCATCTTTAACTCCAGTTCCAGGGGAATCCAACGCCCTCTTCTGACCTCCGAGGCATTGCACAACATGGGTGCGCCAACCTACATGCAGACAGTACACTCATACAAATAAAAAAGTTAATTTAAAAAAGACAAAAACCATATTTCAAAAAAATTACCTATCCAAAAAAAAAAAAAAAAAGAAATAGACTATAAGCAAATACAAAATATGTGATATACAGAAAGGGTTATTAAGATAGAAGTTATTGGAGAAAAACGGCAGATGACGTGGATGAGGTGGAACTTGGGATTTACGTGAATCATGTTTGTGTTATCCATGCAGCATCTCTGATTTATAGTCAAGACTGTCAACTCTAAGGAACACCTGCCACTCATAACCAATGCTGCGGGGACAGCGTCATCTCCACGTGAATGGTGTTTTATGGAGTTGTGCAAGAGACAGCCCTGTCCATCATTACTTTGCATACCAAAGGCCTGGAGGCCCAGTGTTGGAACTGCCTAAAAACAGCATGTGAACGTGTAATGGATTTAAAGCAGCAATGAGCCTGTTGGTGTAACCCAGGTATACCTTCATTTCCTTTGTTCTCTAGTTCTAAACGGTTTCCAAGATTTCGTGTGCCTTTTGTGGGCCTATGTTCACTTCATAGCTATTTGTAGCACACTGCTTGTAGAAAATAAGCCTCCTCATTCATAAAATGAGGACGGTAATGATACCTTGTCCTACTTACCTAAAAATAGTTTCCTATCTGCAAAATGGGGCTAATAATACCTGCCCTATTGATTTCACAGGACTGTTTTGAGGATTTGACATATGACGCAAATCAGAGCTATTACTAGAGTTCTGTCCAGCTGGCACAGCACCCAAAACATCAGTGGAAAAAACAACACACCTCACTACACTATCTTTGACCATGAATGGATGTGACACTGACTAACAGTCTAGACCTATTAAAATATTTGTGCTGGTCAAAAAAAAAAGAGAGAGAGAGAGAGAGAGAGAGAGAGAGAGAGAGAGAGAGAGAGCTGGGCATGGTGGTACACGCCTTTAATCCTAGCACTTGGGAGGCAGAGGCAGGTGGATCTTTGTGAGTTCAATACCAGCCTGGTCTACATAGCGAGTTCCAGGACAGCTGGAGCTACAGGGAGACCCTGTCTCAAAAAGACCAAAAAAAGAAAAAGAAAAAAAAGTTTGTGCTGGGGCAGTTATTAAGACCACTGGCTGCTCTTGCAGAGGACCTGGGTTCAGTTCCCAGCAGCCATATGGCAGCTAATGACAGTCCTTAACTCTAGTTCCAAAGAATCTGACACCCTCTTCTGGCCTCCACAGGCATTGCATGACACATATATAATTACATACAGAGGAGTCATACATAAAATAAAAATAAACCAAAAAACTTTGTGTCATATTTTATCTACTATTTTTTATAAATAGCTATTTTAAAAGGAGCCAGCAAAATCCCATGTTACTGGTGCGATACGTTCATAAGCCTGTATTAATTGTGTGGTGGTGAAAGCAAGAAAATGAATTCAATTTCTGCTCTCCTATTCCATTTAGCTTTTCTGCAGCTTCCCATTTCTTTCCACAAAGGGTGTCATTGTTCAGAGCAGAATTGGAGATAAAGTACTTTTCTTTTAGAAACTTTGTTTTCACCTCTTGGGCTACTCTGCTTTGAATACATTTAGTATAATCACTGGAATTTTCTCCTCAGAAATAAAAGGGGCATTGTATTACCACGCCGAAGGATGAAATGTTCTCTCCTGCAAGACCCAGAGGCTGAGCTTTTTGTTCCAGCTTAATGTGACGCATGCCTTTAATCCCAACACTCCAGAGGCAGAGGCAGGCAGGTCTCTATGGAGTCCAGGCCAGCCTGGTCTACATGCCAGTTCCAGATCAGCCAGAACTATATAGTGAGTCTCTGTCTCTACCAACAACACCAATAATAGTAATAATAATACAATAATAAATAGGCAGTACTCTGCAGCTCTAGTCACCCCCAAATTTCAATTAATTTTTTCCTTGAAATTGGCAAAAAAACAAGCAATCATCCATAAAGACTGACTTGAGGCTGCTTAGGATCTCACCACCTACCATCATCATAATTTGGGGAGAACCTTCTATACTTCACCGTCCTCAGATGAAAAGTGGGTATTAATATAATTAATTAATTAATAATATTTTAAGAATACAATGAGTCAACACCTATATCTCAACATTTTATCCATTAGATCAGTATAGGTGTTTGTTTTGAGATAGGGTTTCCCTGGAACTCCAGCTAGCCTGGAACTCACTATGCAAACTAGTTCCACAAACTCACAGAGATCCATCTGCCTCTGCCTCCTGATTGCTGGGATTAAAGGCATGTGCCACAATATCTGGCCCAGTATAGTTTTTTAATTTTTAGTTACTTTTGAGACAGGATCTGTGCATAAAGCCCAGGCTGATTTCAAATTTACAATCTTCCTGCCTTAGCATCCCAAATTTTGGGATTACATGTGTGCACTCCCATGCCTAGCCCTTAGTATAGTTTTCTTTTCATTTCTTTTTTTTTCTTCTTCTTCTTCTTTTTTGAGACAGGGTCTCCCATTAGTCCCAGCTGACCTGGAACTTGTTCTGTACACCAGGCTGGCCTTGAACTCAGAGATCCGCCTGCCTCTGTTTTCCAAGTGCTGGGACTAAAGGCATGCGCCACCATGCCTGGCACTAAAGACAGTTCTTAGCTGCCATGTGGGTGCTGAGACTCCAACCTGGGTCCTCTACAAGAGCAGTCAGTGCTCTTAACCACTGAGCCATCTCTCCAACCCCTTAGTATAGCTTTTAGAATAATGTTTAGCATTTGTTTTCCTTATATTCCATAGAAAAGGAGAAATATATTTTATATATAATGAAAAAAAATAAATATGACATATATACATTATACATAACAAGATATCTGTGTATAATATACATGCATGTGTACATATGTATATATTATACATATACGTATGCATATGTAACATGTATATATGATAAAAGTGTTCATGATTTCAGTGCTCTGACCCAACAATGAAGGTATCTGGAAGTACAGGGTACATATAAGGCACCAATAGACTCTCTCTCTCTGTCACAAAACTAAATAACTTTTGAATTGTATTTAAAAAAATAATTACATAAGTCAGGCGTGGTGGCACACACCTTTAATCCTAGCACTTGGGAGGCAGAGGCAGGCGGATCTTTGTGAGTTCAAGGGCAGCCTGGTCTACAAAGCGAGTTCCAGGACAGCTGGGACTACAGGGAGACCCTGTCTCAAAAAAGACAAAAAAATAATAATAATTACAGTTCCATAATTATCCAGATTTGTATCCTATTGAGGAAAGTAACAGATCTATTTGCCCTTTATGGAAAGCAGCACTTTATTAGTATTTAATTAAAAACAAATGGAAATTCTTTCAATTGCTAAGCACATGCTGTTTCCTTTCCTTGTGTTATGTTCAGCTGTCTTGAAATATGGTTTTATTTACATTGTTGAACATGTATAATTTATGACTTGTTAAAATAGCATTTGCTTAAAAATTTTTAATTTATATAATAATAACAATGTGTGTGTGTGTGTGGTATATGTAGGAGCATGTATGTCATGGCATGAGTATAGGGGTCAGAGGACAACTTTGTGGAGTTCTACTTTGACATGGGTTCCAAAGTCGCAAGTACTTTACCTGCTGAGCCATCTCGGCAGTCTTAAAATATAATTTTCAATGAAAATAAACCCTCTACCACCCTGAGGGGAAACATTAAAAAAAAAGCCTAAAAAACTTACTGCTTGACTAAAAAAAAGCCGGGTGTTGTGGCACACACCTTTAATCCTAGCACTTGGGAAGCAGAGGCAGGCAGATCTTTGTGAGTTCAAGGCCAGCCTGGTCTACAGAGTGAGTTCCAGGACAGCTGGGGCTACAGGGAGATCTTGTCTCGAAAAGACCAAAAGAAAAAAAACCAAAACAACAACGACAAAAACCTTACTGTTTGAATTTATGTTTTTTTATCCCAGAACATTTTTATATCTAATTCCAATTAAGAAATTATCTAATTCCAATTAAGAAATTGGAATTAGATTATTGCTCAAGACCCTCCCTCAATAGTACATCATCTAGTACATACAGAGTTCCCTCCCAACACATGGAGAGAGAGAGAGAGAGAGAGAGCTCCAGTCCAGTCTAAAATCTTTAAAAAGATTTTATTTTTTGGCTAGGCAAGGTGGCACACACCTTTAACCCAAGCACTGGGGAAGAAGAGGCAGGCATATCTCTGTGAGTTCAAGGCCAGCCTGGTCTACATAGTGAGTTCCAGGCCAGCTAGGACAACAGGGATACTCGCCTCAAAAAAGAACCAAAAAAAAAAAAAAAAAAAAAAAAGGATTTTATTTTTATTTATTTTTTTATTTGTTTTTTTAATTTTTTTAAAAATTTGTTTTTGGTGGTTTGTGTGTGAGTATGTGCATAGGAGGGCATGCCCTGGAGGCCAGAAGGGTGTTGGATCACGGAGCCACTGACCATGGGTGCTGGGAACTGACTCAAGATACTTTTGTACAGAGCAGTAAGTGTTTCTTGACCACGGAGCCACACTTTCCAGCCCCCCTTTTGTCCTTCTTAAAGACAATATCTGGATATCTGGTGCTGCTGCCATTGAACTTGAGGTCTTCCTGCCTCAATCTGTCAAGTTTCTGGGACTGTAGACATGTCATGTCCAGCTTTCGTATCCTTCATCTCTAAAGATGATTTTCTTTGTGTTTTTTCTGTGCCCACTAAAACAATTTTTATTTAAAACAAACCACTAAACATTTATTGAACACTGCCATTTGCTTTTTTTGGGGGGGGGTCTTTTGAGACGGGGTCTCCCTGGAGCCCCATCTGCCAGGAATTCCTTATGTAGACGAGGCTGGCCTTGAACTCACAGATATCTGCTGCCTCTCCCATCCGAGAGCTGGGGTTAACAAGCGAGTGCCACCATGCCCAGCATGCCATTTCTGAATTGGTCCACATTTTTTTTTTTGAGTCCTGTCCTGATGTTAGTGCTGGGGTTTTGTTTGTTTGGTTTTTTTGTTTCTAATTGTCAGATCATAGAGGGTCATCTGAGTGTTTATCCTTGACATTCCTATCTGAGTGAGCCTTTTGGGGACAGGGGACAGATAACTCAACTCCCTCATCTAGTAATGAAAAATTGAAAACAACATGCAGTTCTAGTATAGCAAGAGAAGCTACAAAAGGCTGTCTCGTCAGGTGTGGTGGCGCACACCTTTAATATACCGAGCATTTGGAGGCAAAGGCAGGCGGGTCTCTGTGAGTTCAAGGCCAGCCTGTCAAAAAATAAAATAATAAAATCTAAATAAAATAAATAAATGCCTCAGAGAAAAAAAGGATGAATGTGAACTCCTAAACATATATCGAGTTTAACATACAGCTTATTCCTGGAGGACATAATTCCTGGTACGTACATGACATGTATATAGGCTACTTATTATTTTATTTTATTTTATTTATTTATTTGTGTATGAATATATTGTCTGCATGTAGGTTTTGTGCCCCGTGTCATGCAATGTCGCGGAGGTCAGAAGAGGGTCTGGATTCCTCCTGGACTGGAGTCTCCTGGAATTGGAGTTACAGAAGGTTCTCAGCCACATGTGGATGTTGGTGGTCGACCCCGGGTCCCTCTGCAANAACAGTTCTCTTTGAGTCTCATTTGTGAGTTTGTTTCCACAGAGCTAGAGAACGTTTTATTAAAAGTCAGATAAATTGCTTACAACTATGCAAGCACAGGAAGGTTTTTTTATTTATTTTTTATTTAGTTTATTTTTAATTTTTAATTATGTGCCTGTGTGGCTGTGTGTGAGTATGTGCATAGGAGGGCAGGTACCGATGGAGGCCAGAAGAGGGTGTTGGATCACTGGAGCACCTGACATGGGTGCTGGGAACTGAACTCAGATACTTTTGTAAGAGCAGTAAGTGTTCTTGACCACTGAGCCACCTTTCCAGCCCCCTCTTGTTCTTTCTTAAAGACAATATCTGGATATCTGGTGCTGGCTGCCATTGAACTTGAGGTCTTCCTGCCTCAATCTGTCAAGTTTCTGGGACTGTAGACATGTCATGTCCAGCTTCGTATCCTTCATCTCTAAAGATGATGTTCTTTGTGTTTTTCTGTGCCCACTAAAACAATTTTTATTTAAAACAAACCACTAAACATTTATTGGAACACTGCCATTTGCTTTTTTTGGGGGGGGGTCTTTTGAGACGGGGTCTCCCTGGAGCCCCATCTGGCCAGGAATTCCTTATGTAGACGAGGCTGGCCTTGAACTCACAGATATCTGCCTGCCTCTCCCATCCGAGTGCTGGGGTTAAAAGCGAGTGCCACCATGCCCAGCATGCCATTTCTGAATATGGTCCACATTTTTTTTTTGAGTCTGTCCTGATGTTAAGTGCTGGGGTTTTGTTTTGTTTTGTTTTTTTGTTTCTAATTGTCAGATCATAGAGGGTCATCTGAGTGTTTATCCTTGACATTCCTATCTGAGTGAGCCTTTTGGGGACAGGGGACAGATAACTCAACTCCCTCATCTAGTAATGAAAAATTGAAAACAACATGCAGTTCTAGTATAGCAAGAGAAGCTACAAAAGGCTGTCTCGTCAGGTGTGGTGGCGCACACCTTTAATCCGAGCATTTGGGAGGCAAAGGCAGGCGGGTCTCTGTGAGTTCAAGGCCAGCCTGGTCAAAAAATAAAAATAAATAAATAAATAAATAAATAAATAAATGCCTCAGAGAAAAAAAAGGATGAATGTGAACTCCTAAACATATATCGAGTTAACATACAGCTTATTCCTGGAGGACATAATTCTGGTACGTACATGACATGTATATAGGCATACTTTATTTATTTTATTTTATTTATTTATTTGTGTATGAATATATTGTCTGCATGTAGGTTTGTGCACCCGTGTCATGCAATGTCGCGGAGGTCAGAAGAGGGTCTTGGATTCCCCTGGAACTGGAGTTCTCCTGGAATTGGAGTTACAGACGGTTCTCAGCCACCATGTGGATGTTGGTGGTCGAACCCGGGTCCTCTGCAAGAGCAGTCGGTGCTCTTAACTGCTAGGCCATCTCTCCAGCCCCTATAGGCATAGTTTAGAGCAATACAATTGGGGGGGGGGACCACAACAACATAAGGACTGGGTCAAAGAACAGAGTGATATAGTTAAATTCTGCCCAAAACAATAAACCTTTTCAGAGAAAAACTTTAAATAGATTGAAAGATGCAGAACACGTATGGCAGAATGTTTGAACTGGGGTGGGATGGGAAGAAAGGAAAGGAGAATATATCTAAATTGAACTGAAAAATGATGTCTGAAATACACAAAATATCGATAAAAGTATTATATTTTTAAAAAAGTAAAAAGGATGGAAGGAAGGTATAATTTTGGAAAGAAATATTGGAAAGAAATAAAAAGCATGAAGTATAAGGTTGAAGCCCACCTAAGTCAGGGACTTCAGGAGGCGAACTAAGGAGGAAGTTTCAAGAGAAACAATTACCCTGGACTGCATTCCTGCAACCCAAGGAATGTAGCCGCAATCATGCCTCACCCAGGACCAGAATCAGGGCTCAATCTCATTCAAGATGCCTCTACTGATACCAGCCGCAAATCCCAGTTCCTCTTAAGATGCTCCTTTCTGATACTGGACACAGACCCACCTATGCCCATTCCCCCATCTTCCCACACCCATTTCATTGTAAGCCCACTTCCTTGTGTGCTTGGGTATAAAACTGCCACTTTGGGATATTCTGTTGCCGGTCATCCTAATCTTGACACAAGCAGGCCAGCCGCCATGCCTGAAATAAATAATAAATCTGACTTCCTTCTCATCGGAGTCCTGACATTTTCTCCTCTCTGTGCCATCTCCCCTGAAAATGAACCTAACATGAAGCACAAAAGAACCTATCTAAAGTAATAAGCTGGGGCTGGAGAGAAGGTTTGGTAGTTAAACACCCTTGCTGCTCTTGCAAAGGACCTGGGTTCTGCTCCCAGCACCCACAAGGCAGCTAACAACCATCTGTAATGTAAACTCCAGGACCAAGGATCTGACACCCTCTTCTGGTTTCCATGGGCATTGCAAACATGTGGGGCATTTACACACAAGCAAAGTACTCATACTAAATATTTTTAAAGCTGGTATTATAGTACACACCTGTATTCCCAGCACTGGGGAGACAGACAGGAAGATTCCTGGGGCCAGCTAGTTTGGGCAAATCAGAAAGCTCTATATTCAATGAGATTCTGTCTCATAAAAAAGATCCTGTCTCGCCGGGTGTGGTGGTGCATGCCTTTAATCCCAGCACTTAGGAGGAAGAGGTAGGGGGAATCTCTGTGAGTTCAAGGCCAGCCTGGTCTACATAGTGAGTTCCAGGACAGCTGGAGCTACAGGAAGAACCTCTCTCAAAAAGAAATTAAAAAAAAAATAAAAAGATCCTGTTGCATAAAAAAGGTGGAGAGCAGGGCTGGAGAGATGGCCTAGAGGTTAAGAGCACCAACTGCTCTTGCAGAGGACCTGGGTTCGATCCCCAGCACCCACATGGTGACTGAGAACTGTCTTTAACTCCAGTTCCAGGGGAATCTGACGCCCTCTTCTGACCTCTGTGGCATTGCAGGACACAGGTGCACAAACCTACATGCAGACAGTACATTCATATGCATACAGAATAAATAAAATAAAAGGTGGAGAGCAATTGAGGAAGACACCCCACATTGTGTTCTGGCTTCCAAATGCACACACACACACACACACACACACACACACATATGCACGCACACACAATAATAATGATGATAATAATAATAGCAGAAGAGTGAAGTAACAGAAGTGAGTCAAGACAGATCAGCCTAATGAGTAGGAAGGTTGCAGCCACTGTTCAGGAACATCTGATGACAATGTTAGGAAGGAATTTTTTTCAAAAGATTTCACACAGCCAAGCGTGGTGGTGCACGCCTTTAATCCTAGCACTTGGGAGGCAGAGGCAGGCATATCTCTGTGAGTTCAAGTTCAGCCTGGTCTACAGAGTGAGTTCTAGGACAGCTGAGGCTACAGGGAGACCCTGTCTCAAAAAGACCAAAAAAAAAGATTTCAGACAGTCACATACTTATCATGGAAATGGCTCACTAGTGCAGACATAGAAACAAAGAGAAATCATGATATCTCAAAATTGTGCCCAATTGTGCAGAAAGTGATGACTTTTTCTTTTTCTTTCTTTTTTGGTCCTTTTGAGTCAGGGTCTCCCTGTAGCTCCAGCTGTCCTGGGACTCACTATTTAGACCAGACCAGGCTGGCCTTTAACTCACAAAGATCCACCTGCCTCTGCCTCCCAAGTGCATGTGCCACCACACCCAGCTTGGCTTAGAGTCTTGTAAGGTATACACCAAACTGAGTTCTTATTTGGAAGTCCTCAGAAAGTGTGCTTCCAGACTTTCAGGCTGTTAGTAGAATCCAATTTGTTAGGTTATAAAGGCGAGAACCCCCAGATAAAAAGGCACATGAGACTTAAGTCTCTCCAGGAATATAGTTTACTTCCACTGGAGCTGCCAGAGTGGGCTACCTGTGGGCACGTGATGGAATAGCAGCAGGAGCAAGATGGCGACTGGAGCCCACCCATTTATAGTCATGGGGCTGGACCTCAGGTACCGAGGAAGAGGTCAGAAGATTGACAGCCTCTGGAGGAAGTGGACATCTGTGTGTCCCTTAGAACTCTAGGAAGCCCAGACCTAACATTCCAGCCTTTTGATTATGATAAGGAAATGGGACGCTGTTCTCTCTTCTGCATCTGCTTCAGAGCTGAGGGGGAGAAGAAGTCTTGGGGGAACACATATAAGGCTGGAGGGTTAGAATCTGGTCTCCCATTTTGGCTGCTCTGGGTGCTCTGCCTGGTGGTTTGGGTCCAGATCGATAGTGGCCAGTACTTAGTGGACATTTTCTCTGCAACTGAAAAAGTAAGCTGGTTGAGTCTTGTATGAATATACCAGTGCAGGGACTTCACAGTACCAATGTGGGGGAGGGGCTACTGGGTACATTAGCATTTGGAGAGTCTCCGTCTAGGGTCTCCAGAGGGAAAGAGGACCTGTACCCTAGTTTAAGGAACTGGAAAAAAGTTTTAGTGCACAGAGTTCTAGAATGAGGGCCAGCTTTAGTGCACAGGGCTCCAGAATGAGAGCCAGCAGAACCAGGAGAATAGAAAAGGTGGTATTTCCTGGCATGGCACAGTAAATCTGTCACCTATCTCTGAGATATATTCTAACATGACGCAACAGGTTTCTAACTTGGCACAGTAGGACTCTCATCTATCTCTAGTAATAAGGTGTAAGTTATTTTATTTTCTCTTCTTTATAGTTTCCTGTTGGGGTGTTTAAAACTACACAGTTAGCTCAGATAATTTAAATTAGTTTTGGTGTTAAGGTCAGTTGAGGTTCTGGTTCTGGTCCTTAGGGGGTCACTCAGGCTTTGTGCCTGGCTCTTTTCACCAGTTCCATCTATGTGAGGACAAAGTCAAGTCTTGCTTGACTGGGGAGCTTCCCTTGGAAGCGTGAGGAGTTTCTCCTCTATATGGACTTTCCTCCCTTGACTGGACACTGGCTGGATGAAGTCCTTTTAAGTGAATCTCCAAGATGTCCATGGCCCAGGATGACTGATGACTCACTGCCATAGGATATACAGAAAGGTGCCCATGCAGGACCATAGGACTTAAGTCAACCTTAGAGGGTAAGGGCCAAGAGATTGTTTCTTCAAATCCCTCTTGCCAAATCAGATTGGAGCTTTAAGTATGGTTGCTAAACTTCCAAGGGGATCATTTGAATGAATTTGGTACTTTAATTACTATATAACACCTAAGTAAAGCTTGAACATTGACTTAAGCACTCTTAATAAATTCTTAATTGGTATGGCAAAACATTCTGGCTAATAAAAGCTCATGGTAGGAAACTGGTGGTAGTAACTGCAGAACAGGCTAGGAAAGGATGCTACTTACTGCCTTGTGTTGCCCATGAAACAAACTCAAGATAATAAAGAGGCTAAAACCAATACCTTCTAGAACTATCTCAAATGAAAGCCGTGTCACTTGTCCCCAGATTTTGAATTATAGCTTTGAGAAGGAAAAGGAGGGGAGCATTACCACATCCTATACCAGACAGCAAATTCTTAAGGCTCACCCAAATTGGTTACATTTGGCCTGTCCCATGTGGCCCCCAGAAGTAAAACCTAATTTCTCTTAAAAATATTAAAAGTAACATGTGCAATGTATAATGGATATATAAAACACAGATTTTAATATTCTGTTTAACATCATACTCATACATACACATATTTATCCACACATTCATACAAGAGATTTTTAGCCTAGTGTTTGCACTGAACAGTCACATACATTGGAAAAAAACACCTTTAGAAACATTATTTAAAGCATGCAGCTCTAATTAATTGCACTGCCAGGGCTGAGATGGCTAATAGAGTTTCCTTATCATGCTGGCATTGACACCTTGCACCTTTGGTTCTAAAACTATGAACTTATTGAAATATTTTAACAAGTGATGGAAAACAGTTATATATCTAACCATGACTAAGTTGTAATACAATAATTAAAGAACTGACAATACCAAAGATATTTAGGCTATTTCATTGAAGGGAAGAGATTGCAGGGGAAGCTATGTGCCACTGTCCAAGTGCCAGAGTATGAATGAATACAGGGATTTTTTTTTAATTGGTCTCTGGTTAGAGGGAGGGTGGCACAGGTGTCAGAAGCCTGGTTAAGTAGGAGAAAAGAAAAAAAATCTGTTAGTGAACCCCTAAGGGCCAAAAGTCAGGTCTTTGGAGGTCTGGAAACAAGAAAAAAAACTGGAAAGGAAATTTTAGTTGTAAACCTGTGAAGAAAATAATTTGGACAGATAAGAAATAAAATCTTCAGATAACCAGTATAGAAACTTAGGAACCCAGGTTCAAATCAGGCCTTTGAAAAAATTTAAGAGGCATGCCAAAAGTAAACTTAATTTAATTTTTGTTTTTGTGCACAACATAGAATGAAAGAAGTTTGAAGTGGCCACTTTGTTTTGACAGAAATTAACACACAGGAGAACATGGACACATGACAATTACATGAATCTCAAAGACACATTGGAGAACAGTTATAATACACAGATAGGTTGGATAGACATGTGACTTAATTGTATCTGTTAACTCTGGACAATGGGAAATTCCTTTTTTTCTTTTTTCCTAAAATGTCATAGGTAAGTGTTGGTACCAGAATAACTTGATGTCAAGGCACAGAAAATTCTCTGCTGCACACATAAATTTAAAGTTTGGCCGGGCATGGTGGCGCACACCTTTAATCCTAGCACTTGGGAGGCAGAGGCAGGTGGATCTTTGTGAGTTCAAGGCCAGCCTGCTCTACAGAGTGAGGACAGCTGGGGCTACAGGGAGACCCTGTCTCAAAAAGACAAAAAATAAATAAATAAATAAATAAATAAATAAATAAATAAATAAAGTTTGTCCATCGTTGTACAGGGCTGTGGAAACATTCATTGCAATTGTTACAATTAATTGCAATTTAGAGTTTAACACATCTACTCAGGTGGGAACAGCCTGTGTGCCTATATTGTGCTTTGCAGCACAGGCTGTGTGTGTGCGTGCAGGCCCGCACAGGGTGGCGGACAGGTGGGCAGGCAGGCAGGCAGACAGATCTGGCTCACATAGATTACCTGCTAATTTAATGAGAATAAATTTATTGTTAGTGGAAAAATCAAAAGTCCCTTAAGGTGAGGCAGCCAGGTGAAACTTTACTGCCTGAGGCAAGAGCTGGATGCCAGGTAAAAAAAAAACAAAACAGCATTTGTTTAAAAGCCAGATGGTGTAAAAATCTCAAACAAAAGCCTGTAAAAAATTAACTATCCATACGAAAGTAAAACTGGAAAATTGATTGTATTTTGAAACAGATGAAAAATGGTAAAAACAAAACTTGGTTTAGGTACCATGGAAACAGTAAACATAGCTAAGACAGCAGCTTTCACGTGGTCAAGATGGCTGGCTGAGGAGCAGGTTCGGTTTCGGTACCATGGAAACAGTAAACATAGATAATATGGTGGAGAAGGAGTGGGTGTGGTTTAGCACAGCTACCATGGAATCGGGGCATGTGCAGACACAGTCTTGCCCCATCCATTTCTATTTCAATCCACGGGGGAAAGCCATAGTAAAAAAAGAAAAAAGAAAAAAAGCCTGGATTTAGGGTGCAATCTGTTACTGTAGAAATCTGGTAAGGTTGCAGGGAGAGAGGGAGAGAGAGAGATCAGAGCACGTGGGGTGGGGGAGGGAAGCAAAGTGAAGGGCTGGAGAGCTCAGCCTTAGAAGTATTTTTGAGTTTTAAGGAAGTGTCTTTTTTTTTTTTGGAAGCATCCTTTCTTTTTAAAAAAATTTTTTTTTATTTTTTATTTATTTCTGTATGTGTATGAATGTACTATCTGCATGTAGGTCTGTGCACCCATGTCGTGCAATGCCGCGGAGGTGAGAAGAGGGCGTTGGATTCCCCTGGAACTGGGGTTCTCCTGGAATTGGAGATTCAGACGGTTCTCAGCCACCATGTGGGTGCTGGGGATCGAACCCAGGTCCTCTGTATGACCGGTTGGTGCTCTTAACCGCTAGGCCATCTTTCCAGCCCTGGAAGCATCCTTTCTTAAACTCAGAAGTACATATGGGACCTACATGCCTGTGGGCTCAGCATCCTGAGAACACAGGGGAGGTCAATTACAGAGCGTGGCAGACTCAGGAACCTAGTTGAGATAGTCTGCAAGTCTCAATGGGTTCAAGATGGTGGTAGGCTAAGGCTGAGAAGAAAAGTGGAGAGAGGAGAGAGAAAGCCTGACAGGCCAAAGTGGGGAGAAAGAGGGAGAGAGAGAGAGTGTGGGAGAGTAGAGAGAGAACGGTACCTCATTGGAAGATGGTTCTCCGGAGAAATATGCTTCTGGCAGTTTCCAGAGGTTTCCAAAAGAAAGTTAGGTTCTTCTTTTCCAAGGGAGAGCTGGTGAGCGCTCCACACCTCCACACGAACAAAAACATCTCAATCCCTGACAGAGTCATGGCACCATTGTTAGGTTATAGAGGCACAAACCCCCAGATAAAAAGGCACATGAGACTTAAGTCTCTCCAGGAACATAGTTTACTTCCATTGGAACTGCCAGAGAGGACTACCTGTGGGCATGTGATGGAATAGCAGCAGGAGCAAGATGGCGACTGGGGCCCACCCATTTATAGCCATGGTGGTGGGACCTCAGGAACATGGGAAGAGGTCAGAAGATTGACAGCCTCTGGAGGAAGTGGACATCTGTGTGTCCCTTGGAATTCTGGGAAGCCCAGACCTACCACATTTATTGAGGCTGATGCTCTGGCTGGCTGTCATTTGAAGACCACTCTGTTCCCCAAGGAGCCACCTACATTCCTTACCACTCATTCACCTCCATCTTCGAAGCCAGCAGGAATACACTAAGACTGCCTCACATTTCATACATGACATCTCCTGCTGTAAGACAAAGAAAACTCCCTCCTTTTAAAGGGTTGCCCACATCTTAAGATCAAACAATTTGGAATTGTAATTATATATGCAAAAATCTTATCATATTATTGCCTAGATTCATGTCTGTCAAATGGATAGAAATCTCGGTCGCCATCTTTGAAGTTCTGCCTACTATACAGCTATTCTGTGAGCCTATCTTAGGATGTTTGTCAATCAATTTATCAGTTAAATATTATCTACTGACTATCTACTAAAGCTGTTTAAGGTGCCCCAAAACTTTTAGTCTGTCCCAGACTAAAAACAAAAAACAGATCAACCAGAGCATGGTGGCACATGCCTTTAATCCCAGCACTGGGGAGGTAGAGGCAGGTGGATCTCTGTGAGATTGAGGCCAGTTTGGTCTACATGGTAAGTTCCAGGCCAGCTGGGACTACAGGAGACTCTGTCTTAGAAAAACCAAAGTATGCCAGGCATGGTGGAACACACCTTTGATCTCAGCAGTCAGGAGGCAGAGACAGGCAGATCTCTGTGAGATCAAAGCCAGCCTGGTCTACAAAGTAAGTTCCAGTGTGGAGATCCTGTGTCAAAAAGAGAAATTTATGTGATTGAAAATTGATATCGTCCCATGATATCCTACTAGATTCCCCAATAAACAAACAAACAAACAAACAAACAAAGGTTTCAAACATGAGTAAGCCACATATGTTCTATTGGTGTGGTCTGTTTATGTTTAGGCATCTCTCTGAAACTTCTAAGAAGTGTCTATCTAAATGTGAGTTTTCATCACATTTATTTACTCTGGGTAGTGTGTGTATGTGTGGGTATTTGTGTACCAAGTTTCACCTGTGGAGGATAGAGGACAACTTTGGGAAATTGATTCTCTCTTTCCACCCTGGGGAATCCCAGGAATGGACCTTGGCAGCAAGTGCCTTTACCAGCTGATCCATCTCGCTGGCACTGGATCAAGTATTGACATTACCAAGCAGAAACATTCTGAAGCTGAGAAGCCATTTTTTTTCTTTTAGAGACAGTGTCTTATTATGTAGCCCAAGCTAGCCTAAATTTCCCTAGCCTCATGCCTGTACCTCCCAAGTGTTGAGATCGAAATTGTGCACCACACCACACAACCAAGCTAGGTTGGTTAAGAGGCATTGTTAGCTGGGCGTGGTGGCGCACACCTTTAATCCTAGCACTTGGGAGGTAGAGGCAGGCGGATCTTTGTGAGTTCAAGGCCAGCCTGGTCTACAGTGTGAGTTCTAAAACAGCTGGGGCTACAGGGAGACCCTGGCTTGAAAAGACAAAAAAAAAAGGCATTGTTGACAAGTAACTCTAACTTAAATTTTCTACGACTATTCATCTATTTCTGTTTTCTCGGTTTTTGTAATGACAATGCTAGCTACTTACTAAAATCTTCCTCATTTGTAGCAATACAGCTGTAACTGGCAACCATTGCTCAGTCTGCAACTACATTTCCCAGCAGCTCCTGCAGTCATATGGGGGTCATATGACCAGTTCTGCCTATAAATAAAATCTGAGAGGGCTGCTGTGAGCTGAGCCAGTCCTGAGCCTAGTCCTTTACGGAGTGTTCATGCTGCCTTCTGCCTCTTTGCACAGGAAGGCAGAGAGACTTCAAGTCCCTTGGAAAGCAGATCCTCAAGTAGAAGAGCCAGGATCCTAAGCCCCTGTCTGGGAAGGAGCTGATGCTGCTGGAAGGATCACCGTTTCATGAGAAGTAAAGTTCGGTTGGGCTGGAGCCAGGGCACTTCTAGCCCATGTTCAACAGCTCAGTGTTGCATAGCCAGGGGAGTCCATTTGCTTAGTTTTTCAAGCATCCTGCACGTAGGCGATTACCTCACCCTACACCTATTTAGGCATCATCCAAGAGTGATCAAAAAGCCTGAGGAGTAGACATTTTCATCTCTCTGAAAGGAAATAGCTTTAAGATATTATTTACACTCGCTGAAAGCAGACCTTGCAGCCAGCAATGGTCCCGAGGCAAGGGTTTTAAGTAGTTTGTGACTTAGGGTCAAGGAGTAGTGCAAGATTGCCCATCTCTGTCAGAGAGAGAGAGAGAGAGAGAGAGAGAGAGAGAGAGAGAGAGAGAGAGAGAGAGAGAGAAAGAGAGAGAGAGAGAAGGGCTACTCACCTCTGTTAGTCTCCTATAGTCTAGAATTCTCTCAAGTACTAACAACTTACAGAAAGTGCTTCCTTGCCTCCTTTACCACCACTTCCCCCAACGGTAACTTTGTGAGATGGCTCTCTCTCCAAGTCTCCATCAAGGCTCTCTGCACCAACTTTCTCCCTCTCATCTCCTTCCATGATAGCTCATGAGCCCCTTCAAGACAGGAACACTGTCTCCTTCGGACCAAGGTCTCTGCCTAGTACAGTGCTGGGAATCCAGTAGGCATCTCATAAAGTGGGCCTCACAGAGATGTTTGCTACCATTTCTTTTTTTTTAATTTTTATTTATTCTTGTATGTGTATGAATGTACTGTCTGCATGTGGGTTTGTGTACCCAAGTTGTGCAATGCCGCAGATGTCAGAAGAGGGCATCGGATTTCCCTGGAACTGGAGTTAAAGACAGTTCTCAGCCACCATGTGGGTGCTGGAGATCAAACCCAGGTCCTCTGCAAGGGCAGTCAGTGCTCTTAACCACTAGGCCATCTCTCCAGCCCTTTTTTTACATTTTTTTTATCTTTTTTTTTTTTTTTTTTTGTATTTTTGAGACAAGTTCTCCCTTTAGTCCCAGGCCTGGAGCTCACTCTGTAGACCAGCCTGGCCTTGAACTCAGAGAGATCTGCCTGCCTCTGCCTCTGCCTCTTTAAAGTGGTTTTTTAAGTCGAAGAACAAACCCAAAAAGTCTTCCTCTTCCTCTTCCTTCTCTTCCTCCTTCTCCTCCTCTTCCTCCTCTTCTCCTCCTCTTTTTATACCATATGCTTCATTTTCCACTGGTGAAACCTCCACTGCCTTTTCTTGCTCTACTTGCTCTGTTTGTCTTCCTAAGACATTTCTTTGAAAAAGTCCCTCTTGATTATTACTGTTTAATATCTATCCTTTATTACATGGGAGACATTGTGCCAAGAGATAAGACAGAGGAGAGCTGAATCAGAGGTCAGGAAACCTCATCACTTCTGAAAGTGTCAGTAAAATGCCACCAAAGCAGGGCCCCTGTGAAGGGAGTGGGCTTATGGGAAAAGACCAGCTTTCAGAGACAATTCTGCACGCAGAATGCCACTGGGACAAGAAGATTAACCTTAAAACAGAAGAAGGCAGGTCTTAGAGTGAGGACTCTGAAAGGCAGAAGGTCCCTATCACCTGCAAAGGATTACAGTTCTGTACACATTGATCGTCCTGGGTTTTTATCTGTAAATGATGTGATCTTTGGCTCATCCTAATCTGATGAGTAATGGAAGGTATTACGTTTTAGTGCGAATCTAATAAAAGTCTGTTTAGTTGGCATGCATTTTCTAGGACAGAGGTGCTGTGAACACCAGTGCAGACTTTGAACGACAAAGATCCGAGCTCGAATCCTGGAAGTCTGGCAAACTGGCAGTGTGACTTGAGCAAGTCACACCTTTCCTATTCTATTTCCTCACTATCTGGAAGGATGAGAGTGCTTGCATGACTCGTTGTTGGGAGGATGAAATGGAGGCGTGGTCCACTGAGCATAACCTCAAGAATGTCTGCATGTGCTAGGTTCCCCAGAAAATTAGTTCCCAAAATTCTGAAGGCAATAGAAGAAAAAGTTGGCAGCAGCCTACAAGACATAGGTGTAGGAAAAGACTTTCTAAATCAAACAGCAGCTGTGCAAGAAATAAGGTTGACAATTGACAAATGGGACCTCATTAAACTCAAAGGCTTCTGTACCTCAAAAGAAACAATCAAGGAAGTGAAGAGAAAACCCACAGAGTGGGAGGAAACCTTCACCACAGAAACATCTGACAAAGAATTGATCTCCAGAATATATAAACTACTCAAAAAACAAAGAAGAAAGAAAACAAATGACCACTCAAAAGATGGAGCAAAGAGCTGAACAGAGACTTCACCAGTGAGGAATTAGAGATGGCTGAGAAACATCTTTAAAAGTGTTCAGTGTCACTAATAATTAAGGAAATGCAAATTCAAACCACTTTAAGATATCATCTCACTCCAATAAGACTGGCTAGGATCAAGAAAACAAATGATACCAAGTGCTGGAGAGGTTGTGGGGAAAGGGGAACACTCATCCACTGCTGGTGGGAATGTAAGCTTGTACAGCCACTATGGAAAGCAGTATGGAGAACCCGTGGAAGACTCAAAATGAGCTTACCACCTGACCCAGTCATACCACTCCTGGGCATGTACCCACAAGACTCATCCTACCACAGAGATACAGGTACAGCCATGTTTATTGCAGCTCTCTTCACAATAGCAAAGAGCTGGAACCAACCTAAGTTCCCCACAACTGACAAGTGGATAGAGAAAATGTGGTACATCTAAACGTGGAGTTCTACGCAGCAGTCAAGAAAGATGACATCATGAACTTTGCAGGTAAATGGATGGAGCTAGAAGATATCATGCTGAGTGAAGTAACACAGTCCCAGAAAAACAAACGACAAATGGTATCCCTCATCTGAGGATGCTAGTGCCAATTACCTAATTGTATGGCAAACTGAGCAACATTAATGTGATCTAGTAAGAGAGACAACATAGGCTCAGAAAGACAGACACATGTTCTCTCTCATGTATATATCTTAGCATTTATTTATTTATTTATTTGTCTTTTTTTTTTTTTTTTTTTTTTTTGTCTTTTCGAGACAGGGTCTCCCTGTAGCCCCAGCTGTCCTGGAACTAGCTCTGTAGACCAGACTGGCCCTGAACTCACAAAGATCTACCTGACTCTGCCTCCCAAGTGCTAGGATTAAAGGCGTGCGCAACCACGCTGGGCTCATTAATGTGATCTAAAAACAACTGTGCTCTTATATTGTGACTCCCTTAAAAAAAAGAAGAAAATGAGTTCTAGTGAGTTCCATGTTTGTTATTTCTTTTTGTTTGTTTGTTTGGTCTTTTTGAGACAGGGTTTCCCTTTAGCCCCAGCTGGCTATGTAAACCCAGCTGGTCTTGAATTCACAGAAACTGGCCTGCCTCTGCCTCCGGAATGCTGGGATTAAAAGCATGCACTACCACATCCAGCTAGTATTTCATTTAATCCTCACAAGTATCAGCATTGTGACTTATAGGAAAATAAACTGAGACTTCAGGAAATGATATGATCTGGGTGTGGCTTTGCACAACTGTAATACCAGCACTTGGGAGGCCACGGCAGGAGGATAAGAGAGTCAAGAATATCCTCAGCTGCAGAATTTGTCTCCCGTAGGCCTTGCTGCAACAGCCCCTCATTCCCCCTCCAAAACACTAAAAGAAAGAAAGAAAATAAACTAAATTAAATGACTTGTCATAACTAAAAGGCTCATGGGGTCAGCCCAACACCCCGTTCAGAGTTTAAGTGAAAGAAGAAATCAAGAACATGGAAGCCCAGGGCCTGGGTTGGGACGCCAGCAAGGACAATCCCCCTGAGGACACTAAGCATGGTACATACCAGGAGGCCACTGTTCTGTCTGCCTCCTGGCATGTACCATGCTTAGTGTACCATGTGACTTCCCCATCCACAGCAAGGACCTCGCTTCGGCTTTGCCAACTCCAGGCTTCTGCAGAGAGTAACTGCTCTGAACATTTGTCACTATACTTTCTCCCTCAATTTGGAAGACTTGTCCTTAAAATGATAGAGACAAAGGACATGGCTTCTTCCTCGAGGTGAGAGGAAGGATCATCCTATAGGGTAACTGATCAACCCTGACACTCCACTTATTGTACTTTAAACAGCCTTCCTCCTTCCCTCTGCCTCTTCCTTGTCCCAAAGCTGAAGTCATAGTGCCTAATTTAGGGCACTGTCATCATTTCTACCCATGGCAAGCTGATAGCCTCTCGTGAATGCCCAGCTCCAGCATACACTAAGACAAAAGAGTCAAGGGCTCAGGAAAGAAAACCAAGGAGCATTTTCCTCCTTCCTGCTAGTCCCTGCTCAGGCTCTTGCTTACTGTCACAGTACACTGTGCTTGTTCTTAAGAATATCAGAGATTGGAGATCTCCTGAGACCAGCTGAAGAACAGGTAGCAGGGCGCAGACTAAAGAGCACCCCCTCCCCTGCCAACTGGGATTACAAAGACATCTGAAAGAGGCAAGCAAAGCAAGCCTTCAACACAGTGAAGAGGCATTTAGGACTCACATTGGAATACAGGCAAGGAGAAGCCCATATGCCAGGGACACAAAGAAGAGACAACACGGGGAAAGGGGCAGGATAATTACGCACCAAGCTCTACCAACCCTATGGAAGACTGCTACAGTGGGATCCCCCTGGGGATGGCCCAGGACACAGATATCAGAAACACAATTGGGAACATATTTAAAGAACTACAAGATTATAAAGAACAAATCAAAGAACTAAGAAAAGAGAATGAAGAACTCAAGAAGGACCTAGAGAGAGAGAATGACAAACTCCAGAAGGAAGTAGAAACACTGAAAAGATCCCATGCTCAAAAAGATAAGGAAACCAACCAGCAAAGCAAAGAGCTACAGGAAGAGATTCAGAAGCTCCAAAAGGAAGTAGAAATACTAAAGAAATCAGAAGAGGAAATGAAAAAGGAAATCAAACACTCATCCAATCAAGAGGAAAGGAGCAGAAAAAGCCTCAGAAGCAGAATGGAGGAAGCAGAACAAAGAATATCAGACCTGGAAGATAACACAGAACAACTAAAAACCTCAAGGAAAGATTATGAAAAATTTAAAAATACATAAAAGTGGAACAACCAGGAACTGTGGGACACTATGAAAAGATCAAACCTGTGCATCATAGGAATAGAAGAAGGAGAAGAATCCCAAGAGAATGGTATTGATCAGATCTTTAACAGAATAATAGATGAAAACTTCCCCAAACTAAAAAAAGACAAACCACTACAAATACAAGAAGCACATAGAACTCCAAACAGTCAAGATCAAAAAAGAAATTCTCCATGCCACATCATAGTTAAAATGCTAGACACCCAAAACAAAGACAAAAATCCTTAAAGCCACAAGAGAAGAACAACAAGTGACCCATAAGGGGAAACCTATCAGAATTACAACTGACTTCTCAATGCAAACTATGAAAGCAAGAAGAACCTGAAGCAAAGCATTCCCAGTGTTGAAGGAAAATAGATGCCAACTCAGGTTTCTGTACCCAGCAAAAGTGTTGATTATAATTGAAGGAGAGAGAAAACCCTTCCATGACATAAACAAGTTGAAAGAATACATATCCGGAAAAACAACCCTTCAGAGAATTCCTGAAGCAATTCAAAGGACAGAAGAAAGGAGCAACCATCCCCAGTCACCTAGAAAGAGAAATCAATAAAAGCATAACTGCAGAAGTAGAAACCTAAACCAAAACTGCAAATGGATAATAAGGCAAAAGGAAGCAATACAAACCTATCAGTCATAACCTTAAATATTAATGGACGAAATTCCCCAATCAAAAGACATAGATTGGGAGATTGGATTAGGAAACATAATCCATTGATATGCTGTCTACAAGAAACACATCTTACCTTCAAGGACAGGCACCACTTTAAAGTGAAAGGATGGAAAAAAATATTCCAAGCAAATGGTACCAAAAAGAAAGCAGGTGTTGCTATTTTAATATCAGACAAAATAGACTTCAAAGTAAAAGAAATCAGAAGA